>CAUYRT010077369.1:0-21376 GCA_963574885.1 Lepilemur ruficaudatus
TAATCAGTGAAACCAATTTGCTGGTGAGTACATGTGGTGCTTATTTTTCCATTCTTGAAATACTTCACCTAGTAGAATGGGTTCCAGCTCTATCCAGGAAAATACAAGAGATGCTATGTCACCATTGTTTCTTATAGCTGAATAGTACTCCATGGCATACATATACCACATTTTATTAATCCACTCATGTATTGATGGGCACTTGGGTTGTTTCTACACCTTTGCAATTGTGAATTGTGCTGCTATAAACATTCGAGTACAGGTGTCTTTAATTGATTGGATATGTGTGTGTGTGTGTGTGTGTGTGTAGTTGTCCAAACCACTTTACATTGAATTTTGAAAAAAGTTATAGCAACAACAGAGCCATGATTAAGACATGTAGGGAAATTTGTGTATGAATATGGTACATATTATACACTGATATTTCTGTTACTGTGAACTCAAAATTGGCTTTTATGGGTAAGCATTCAGGATCCCAAAGGCTAGGCATGCTTAAGAAATATGGGGCACTCATTGATAACCTAGACAAGAAATATATTGCCCAAGTTTCAGTTTCTCATACTTTAAAATGAGCACTTGTCTACAAATTTTGTAGAAGTTCTCTAAAATAATAAATATGAGTTACCTAACAAAGTTTTGCTGGTATATTCTTTAACATAAATTGACATATATTTATGGACATTATTTAAATTGAGGAAGATGAAATCCATTTAAAATTGGGCTTATAGGGCAGAAGAAAACATCAATTCAATAAAGAAAACAAGTAATTATCTTTTTCGGTATCCAGTTCTTCTTAGTGATGTCTGAGCTCCAATACAGAATAGAAAGAGACTTGAGTAAGTTTCCAAAATGACTGGGTTCAAATTTATGAAACAATATGATAACCCTCAAATTATCCATTAAAAGTATGATCTATTTTATCTAATAATATATAAAGATTAATCAAATTTACTTTGAGACAGCTGGAGCCCTGCATGTCTGATCTGAAGGTTGTCTGACCTCAGCACAGAGAACATAGAGTGCCCTGAAATACTTCTCCCCACAGCGGGCGCTGGGATGAAACGCAGACAGCTATCCAAGTGCAAACCTGACTTGGCTCTTTAACGTAAAACAGACCTGCTTCTGTTGGGCCTTTTTAAACCACCCTTTCTTACTGCAGCACCCCTGAGAACAAAACATCAAATACCAGTGAAAACAAAGGAGGTACCTTGGGCTTGAATTCAAATATCCTCACATCCTCCTCACTGTAACTCAAATACAACAGAAGTTTGAATATTTGAAAGCAATTCACCAGTGTGCTCCACACACAGCCCGCTTGAAAAGATGGATGCGTGCTTAAGTTTCTCTAAGAACTTACAATAACTTTGCATTGCATATAAATACTAAGAAATGCAGTTAAAATGTATAGCATTTTAAAACATTCGACATGGGCTAATATATACAACACTTTGTCCCATTATTCTGTTCATTGGGAAATTGCATAAACTAAACAGGATATCTACCTATCTGTGTGTGTGTGTAAATGTATTTACATACATTGTAGGTGCATCTATATAAACATGAATATGTATTTATATATAAACTATACTACCTATATATAGCATTTTTTAATATTCAGCACAGGAGAGTTGGACAAATTATTAATAATTGCTTTTAAGGTATATATATTTAAAAAAAAATAAAAGTAGTTTGACAGAGGAGTGAATCTGCTTGAATCTCTGGGAATAAATTTTATACGAATAAGGCCAGACAATTTGGGGTCTCTCAATCTTAATGGAACTAGACCAGATCTCACTCAGACTTCTATTTTTATTAATACATTATATACCAGCAAGCCAGGATTTAAAGAAAATCAAGTACAGAGAAAATGCCAGAATATTGGTTGATTCTGTGAAAGTATTCAAAATATTAGGTCTTGATTTTACCCAATTTCACTTTTTTAAACAAATGGCTTTTTCCCCCTTTGTCAGGAATTCATCAACAGTCTGGAGGCTTCAGAGGCCTCATGAAAGACTCCAGCTTTCATCCCCTGCCTTACTACCCCTCCACTCCCCTGTGAACCCCATACTGCAGCCAGATAGGCCTACTTTTGCTTCTCCTTCAATTTGCCAGTGGACACAGACAGGACTCACCTGATCACCCAACTGTCCCACTTGAGATTTTGTGAACCAAGACCTCTCTGATCTACCAGTTTCTCATTTGTATAAAAAGGCTAACAGTGATAACATCTGCCTTGCAGCCTTATTGGGATACTTTCAAATAATATTTTGAAAGCACGTGGTATATGGAAGGCACTCAAAGACACCCTTTATATTTTTGCTATTAATGTCATCTACTTCTCTCTGTAGACTGTGAGTTGCTTGGAAATGGTATCTTATAAATCTTACTTCTCCTGGGCCCAGGAAACAAATGTGTGTTACATAGAAAGTGTCCTCAAACTATGTAATTGAATAAATGAGTGTGTATCCCCTTGATTTGACTCACTCTCTTCTTTCTCATCACGCTTTTCTACCTCTTTATATGTTACTGTTTTGGCAAGCCCAGTTCCAATTCCTCGTAATTCATAATCATCTCATACCCTGGCCACTCCTTATATTTGATGCATCAAGATTTCTAATTTTGTATAGTTTTCTGACCATATCATGCAGTTTGACCTTAATTCTTTTGCACCTTCTGTTCCCTTTGTATAAAATAGCCTCACATGTAAGGTAAACATTTAATTTAATAAATATTTTTGAGGACCTACTATGAGGACGTTATTGTGCAAAATGCTGTGAAGAACACAGCTTTCAACAAATTACTCGTGATCCCTCCATCTATGGAATCATCTCCTCTAAGGAAGGTCTATGCACTATTTGATAGTAGCATGATGGTTGGGGGGTAGGTGGGGTTGGAGGCAGTGGGAGAGTTTTGTCCCAGCAGGGAAGAGTATTTTATCACTATCATTATATAGAAATTGTTTAGAATTGTTTACTCGGGGCAATCACAAAAAGCAGAATAACTATTAGTCAGTTTTATGATTATGTTAAATGCATAACTTTATTGCCTGTACCCAGGCTAGAGGGCTCCTTGGCACCCTTAGAAATAGTATTAATAAAAGGTGAGCTTTGGTAAAGCAGCTTCAGGCATAACAGGATATAGTCATTTTGGGGCATGATAAAGGGTAGAAAATAGGATGCCAATTTCCTAGTCTTCATCGTGAAAGGCATCTGATGGCCTCTTAGAATTGTCCACTTAGGAGCCAGGCTACTATGAGATCATGAGAGCCCCCAACTTTCTTCCACCACCAGGATTCAAAGCCCTGCCCTTTCTCTTAGAGGAAATTCTGGAAGATGACACAAAACTCAAGAGGATACAAACCCTTGCATGCATTAAGAGGATTGAATGGGCTGTGGAGGTTGAACAAAATGAGACAGTGTGAAAGAGAGCTCATGGCAGTGGGGGTGAGGGAGTCTCCAAACCTTGAGCAAAGCTTCTGGAAAAGGTAGGATTAGCACAACTTGAAAGGAGTTTGGGATGTAAGTTTAAGATTTGATAATATCCTCTCCTGGTATGCTACCATCCAGTGAGCTTTCAATGTTTAGGACCATGTTATTTGAACTTAAAGGTCTGAAAGTGTATGTGATTTCTGAATGTCTCACTAGCTATGACTAGAACTATGTAATCTGTAACTTACTATTGTATAGAGCTTAATGATGGAACTCTTCATACATATCTACCATAGTCAACTAACAAAAATGAATTTTTGACGATTATCTTTCCTCCTTCTCTCTGTTGTTAGGAATTGAGCTTATCAGTTCTTTCCCGTGATTCTAGAAGTAAAGAAATGGACCATCTCTCCTGCAGCACTCATGTTGATTGCTTCCAGAAACTCTGGAAATGTTTGTTGACATATCTACCTCCCACTTCTAATGAGCAATGGAAGGGCCAGGTTGATTCGCCAAAGAAATTGTGATCTCAGAGAACATTTGGGAAAAAGTATCTTATTGCATACATGAGCCCCGTTTATTTCTTTTACAATTTGCCACCCACTTTGCTGCTAAGGATGGAGCAGCTGGGTTGAAAATGATGGATTGCCCTAAACGAGCAGCTACCGAAATCCTGCAACTTCAATGGGTCACAATGAACAGAAGATAACAAGCTCTACTGGCAATAGATAAATTGTCCTGAGGGGACTTTACTGTTCCCAAGTGACCCTGTACTCTTTCAGATGCAAAAGTCCAAAACATTTTCCTTTTTTTCCTCATGTTTTCCCCAGATTTTTTCCTTTGAGAACTTTTAAACTTGAATTTTATTCATTCCTTTTCACCTAAACATTCAATAGTCTTACCTACAGAACAGTAGTCAACCTTGCTGGGATTTATTATAGAAGTCTCTTAATACCTGTCCTGTTATGAAGCTATCCTCTGTGTTTTATCTGCACCTTCCTGTGTTCTTAGCTCCATTCACTTATTCAACTCACAGAATCTAGATCCTGGGAGATATATATCTATATATAGATATATAGATATATGAAATATATATATATATGAAATATGATCCCTGACCTCCATCATGGTCAAAGGTCATAAGAAATAATGCATTTATACTTTGATAAGTGCAATAAAAATCTAAATGGTATCTCAACAAAGCTGAGAGTCTCACTGCTGGCTGTTGAGAGACACAAAGAAGGAAGGTATTCTCAACTGCTACTTGCAGAAAGATCCAGCGGAGATTTGCCTAGAAATTCTCCCTTGACTAAAAAAGTACAGGCTCAATCAAGTTCTCTACCAGAACATAAATCACACAAAATAATATTTATACTTTTAAAGTATATAATCCAGTGGTTATTAGTATGTTCATAGAGTTTTGTAACCTTCTTCACTATTTAATTTTTGAATATTTTCATCACTCCAAAAAGAAACCCTGAATGCTTTAGTAGTCCCTCATTCCTTTTTCCCACAGGCCCTCATACCCACTGTTCTATATACTGGTAGTTTAAATTTACCCATTCTGTATAAAACATATAAATGGCATCTATAATAAGTGGTATTTTCTGTCTGACTTCTTTCATTTACCATAATATTTCAAAATTTATACGTGTTACAGCATGTATTAGTATTTTCTTCTTTTTTATGGCCAAATAGTATTCCATTGCACGCATATGCAACATTTTGCTTATCCATTAATTAGTTAAGAGGTCTTTGAGTTGTTTTCACTATTTTGCCCATTGTAAATAATGCTGCTATGAACATTCATGTATAGGTTTTTGTGTGGAAATATGTTTTCACTTTTCTTCAGTGTGCAGCTAGAAGTAAAATATCTGAGTCACATGGTCACTCTAATTTTAACTTTTAGTGGAAATGCCAAACTGTTAATAAAAGCAGCTGCAGGTATGAAGTTTCCAAATAGGTATTTTGATGAGTGGGAAATGATATTGCACTGTGATTTCAGTTTAAATATTCCTAATGACTAATGATGTTGAAGATCTTTTAATGTACTTATTGGCAATTTTCATATCTTGTTTTAATAAATGTTTATTCAAATCATTTTTTATTTTTAATTGGGTTATTTGTATTTTTGAGGTTGTAATAGTTCCATATATATGTGGAATACTAGACACTCATCACATATATGATTTGCAAATAGTTTTTACCATTCTGTGAGTTGTATCTTAAGTTTCTTGATCATATCCTTTGAGCTCCCAAATTCTTAATTTTGATGAAGTCTGATTTACTGATTTTTTTTTATTTTCTTGTGATTTTAGTGTTGTATCTAAAAAAGCATTGCCAAGTCCTATGTCAAAAAATTGACTTCTATGTTTTCTTTCAAGAGATTTATAGTTTTAGCTTTATGTTTAGTTCTATGATCCATTTCAAGTTGATTTTGCAATGAGTTTTAGGTAGGCATCTAATTTCTTTCTTTCTCTTTTTTCTTCTTTCCCTCTCTTTCTTCTCTTCCTTCCTCCCTTCTTTAATTCCTTCCCTTCCTCATGCCCTCCTTTCCTTCTTTCCTACTTTTCTTTTTTTCTTTCTCCTTTCTTTCCCTCCCACCCCTTTTCCTTTCTCCCTCCCTTCCTCCTTCCTTCCTTCCTTTTCTTCCTCCTTCTTCCTTCCTTCCTTCCTTCCTTCCTTCCTTCCTTCCTTCCTTCCTTCCTTCCTTCCTTCCTTCCTTCCTCTCTCTCTCTCTCGCTCTCTCTCTTTCTTTTTTTCTTTTTCTTTCCCTTTTTATTTCTTCTTTCTCTTTCTTTCTTATCTTTGTATCTAGTTGTCCCCCCACCACTTCTTGAAAAAACACTATTCTTTCTCCACTACATGGTCTTGGAAACTTTGTCAAAATTCAATTGACCATAAATGTGAAGAATTCTAAATTCTTTTTTATGAATTTCTGTCTACTTTATGCCAGTGCCATACTATTTTGATTACTATAGATTTTTAGTAGGATTTGCAGTTGGGAATTATGGTTCTTCCAACCTAGTTCTTTTTTTGAGATAGTTTTGGCTATTCTGGGTCTCTAACATTTCCATATAAATTTTGGAATCACCCCATCAATTTCTGCTAAAAAGAGGTAGCTGAGATTTTGATTCTGATTGCTTTGAATCTAAAGATCAATTTGTAGACTATGACCATGTTAACATGTTAAGTCTTATAATCTATGAACATGGAAAATCTCTCTACTTATTTAGATCTTCCTCAATTTCCTACACTTTTTCATAAAATTCACTGTAAAAGTCTTGCATTTCTTTTGTTAAATTTATTCCTAAATATTTTATTATTTTTTGACTATTGTAAATTCAGTTTCTTAATTTCATTTTCCAATTATTCCACTTTCACTGTATGTCACTGTATGCAATTGATTTTTATACATTAATCTTGTATCCTAACATCTTGCTGAACTTGTTTATTAGTTCTAATAAACAGCATTTATTAATAATAATAGTAGTGTTTTAGGTGTGGGTATAGGGAGGATAATTTCTCAGGATTTTCCATATATAAGATCCTGTCATCTGTGAATATAGTTATTCTTTATTATTTTTAAATATGAATTCCTTTTGCTTCATTTTCTTGGTTAATTGTACTGACTAGAACCTCCAGTACATTTTAAAGTACCCATTTAAAAAAGCAATTATTTCATCCCACAGTCCCCTCCCACTCTTCCACCCCCACACCCTTCCAAGTCTCCAATGTCAATTATTTCACTCTCTGTGACCATGTGAATACATTTGGTTCCCACTTATAAGTGAGAACATGTGGTATTTGATTTTCTGTTTCTGAGTTTTTTCACCTAAGATAATGATCTCCACTTTCATCCATGTTGCTGCAAAAGACATGATTTTTGTTTTTCATATAGGTCATACTAATTTACATTCCCATTAACAGTGTTTTGTCCTTTTTTCTATAAACATGGTGTGTTACATTGTTTGAATTTTCAATTTTGAATTTTTGCTATAAATCCAACCTTGTAGTGGTATATTACCCTTTTTATATATGTTGCTGTATTTGGTGTGATAGTATTTTGTTGAGGACATTTGCATTTGTATTATTTAAACATTTGGTTTGCAGTTTTCTTTTCTTGTAATATCTTTGTGTATTTTTGGTATCAAGGTAATACTTGGACTTATAAAATGAGTTGGGGAGTATTTAAGCCTCTTCTGTTTTTTGGAATAGTTTATATGTTGTTCTAACCATATAATGGAATAAAATTAGAAATCAATGACTGAAAGAAATTTTGGAAATTCACAAGTATGTGGCAATTAAACAACATACTCCTAAATAATCAATGGATCAGAAAGGAAATCACAAAGGGAATTAGGAAACACTTTGAGGTGAAAGAAATGAAAATGCAATATACCAAAATGCATGGAGTGCAGCTAAAATAGTTACTAGAGGAAAATTTATAGTTGTAAATACCTACATTAAAAAAGAACAATCTCAAATCAATAACCTGAAGTTCTATCTCAAGACACTAGAATATAAGAGCAAAATAAAAACAAAGTAATCAGAAGGAAGGAAATAATAAAGATTAGAGTATAAATAAGTGAACTAGAGAATAAAAAAATAATAGACAAAATCAACAAAACTAAAAGTTGGTTCTTTATAAACAATAACAAAATTGGCAAAATTTAGTTAGACTAAGGGAAAATTTATCTTCCAAAAAATAGATACCAGTTATCAGAAGAAATTTTTTAAGAGTTGTAAAAGTTGTCATTGATAGATTTGCTATCTCTTCTAGAGCCATTTCTTATAAAGCAGAAGGTGCTCTTTTAGAGTAACCTTGTATATTTTACCTTAACCTATCTGAGAGGTGAATGTATAATTTATCAAAATATTGACTGAAAATATCAACCCCATAAAAGGCAGTGGAAACTCAACAAATTCATTTTTAAAGTGTATGATCTGATACATGATTCAGAGTAGATATAATGTAAACCTTTGCTTCCTCCCTGACTGGCAGTGTTCTACACATGTCTGTCAGTACTGCATTTATCATGGTTGGTTTTCTGTCTAACTGGCTGAATGAAGCAACCTCCTCAGAGTGTTCACCGACTTATAAGGAAATGCAACAAGTAACATTCATGTCTGTTATATACGATAATAGTTTCTTGGAATCAGAAAGATGGAAAGCTTGAACTATTATAAATTCTGACAACATGGACAGGTTGCTTGATCTTTATGTTTCTAAGTACATTCATCCAAAAAAACTGAGATGGAAACAAAACATATACCAAATAATTGGTGTGATGATTAAATAGCCTGAAATAATTTAACCATCTCACACAGATATGGCACAGATTAAGATTCAAATTATTATTTCTTCTCTCTTCATCTTCCTTTCTTTCCTCTTCTCTGGTAGTATATGTTTGTGTATATACTTAAATGCCACAGGAAACAAAATTCCATCAAATGAACACAACATCCACTTAGCTGGCAAATGAGCCTTGTGGACATTCTAGTTATAGGCATAGCAATTTCCTCTGAAAATTATGCCATGTGGCTAGAATAAAGCAGATGTTTAGCTGACCTCACCTTCATTCATGAGAAACTGATTGCTTATTTGTTCATCTGTTTTCTTCCAAAAGAAGTAAGCCTGGAAGAAAATTGCTAGCTTCATGGTTTTAAAAGAATCATTGGTTTTCCCCATCTGCATATTAGTCCCCATTTCATGCCATATCATGGATTTGATTTGAGGGCTGGAAGGTATACTATCATCATAAGGGTTAATGGCTCACATCACAAACCCTTCTTCCCACATCCCAAAATAACTAGAATCTTTAACAAAGGAGGACATATGGGAAATGGTTGCTTTAATCAAACATGTCCTTTGTGTTGCCTTTTACTAGTGAATTACTTCTCATTAGCTCATATTATGTGATACAGTAACCATGGCGAAGCTCTATTTCATAGATGGCATACAACAGACAGTATCTGGGCAGTCTTGGTGCCATAGTGATTGTCAGATGATTCCTGTCCCTAGAAAAACTGATCAGGGGATTACAAAACAAAATTTATTCCCACTCTGTGCCAGAGCCATTGAACATTGGAGTGGTTTGAGGCAAAACTCCAAAATAGCATTATTCAATAGAACTTTTGATGATGATGAACAAGTTTTAGAGTTGCACTGTCTGATACAGCAGTGACAGCCACATGTAGTTCTGGAGCACTTCAAATATGATTAGTGAAACTGATCAAGTGAATTTTACAGTTTATTTAAATTTAAATAATTAAAATTGAAATTTAGAGAACCACATGTTTAGAGAATCCATGTTGCCAGTGGATATCCTATTGGATGGTGAGGCTCGACTGACTAGAAAAGTGACCATTTTCATATTGAAAGTTGAAGAATTCTTGGAATTTACTCTGTCAAAAGAAAGGCTGTCTGACCAATTCTTATAAGGTTGAAAATTTTATTGAGATCATGCAATTTAAAAATGAATTAAGAAGTATAATAGGCATAGTTACCCATTGTGAAGATCATAACCTAGGTGTTATTACCAATAACTTCTCTTTCTCCATATTTAATTTTTATAATTCCATTCTTTAACTATCATCTCTTATGTTTCCATTTCTCTTCCTATACCTTATTTTTCTCCATGCAATTCTATATTCACCTGAGATCCCCAATCTACTTTCTCATTATCCTTTATATCCCTTATCTCTTTCACTTCCACTTTACCTGGCCTCAAAATTCACCATTAAAATCAATCACTTGCATAGACTTTTAACTCCATTTACCCTCTTTCTCTCATCTTCCTGGCAATTCCCTAACCCTGATTAGAAACAAAATCCCCTTCCCAGTTAAAACCTGCATAGGAGCATCTGACTGTTATTGAAGAAAAACATGCATGTACTAAAAGGTCTCATTTTATATCCATGATTGCTTGAGGGACCTTCATTCTTTAGAACCAATTAATTTCCTTGTCTTTCATTTGCCTCTGTATCAGGAAGATTTGAAATCTTCAACTCTTAATCCCCCAACACATGCTCTTTCCTTCTGAGTTTCAATTGCTGATCTTCCTTAACTCTGAGAAAACATAAGAAGGAGTCTGAAGAGAATTGGCACAGAGTCTCATGATTAAACCCATCAGCCTGGCCCATTCCTTTAACCTCTCTCCCATTCCAGTGGATCAACTCACTGTGCTTCTCAAGGAAATTCACTCACCTGTGCGTTGCATCCCTTCCCAGTTTCTCTACTCTAAGAGTCACTCCTGAAATTTCTCCTCCCTTTTCTGCATCATAACATCTTCCTGTGTACCTGGTTACTCATGTGTGCATATAACATCTGTAATATCTCCTATAAAATTTTTTCCCTGACTCCCAATCTCCTTAGAGCAATTGCCTTATAATTATATTTACATCCTTCACAAACAACAACAAAACCTGTAGTTTCTACTTCCTGTCTTCATATCCTTCTATTTTCTCTCCTCTTATTCTCTCTTAAACCCAGGAAGCTACAACCACCCACTACATGCACCATAATTGCTTTTGTCAATTATCAATGACCTCCATTCACTAAATTCAATAGTTATTCCTAAGTTCCTATCTCCCTCAACTTAATGATATTGTACCTATCTGAATACTCCATCCTCTTTGAAATACATTATACACTTGGCTTTTAGGGAATCACTCTGTCACAATTCTAATCCCATATTCCCTGTGGCTTCTTAGCTAGTTTCTTCTTCAAGGAACTAGAGACTGGCTACCAAACATGACCACCTGCCAGGACTGATCCCTGGACTTCTCGTTGCAACAACATTTAATCCTTTGGTGATGTCATCATATCTAATGGCTCCAAATGGCAAATATGCTCACATCTACCCAAATCCTGAAGTACAAACTCTTATGTCCAACTACATATTCTATATCCCTATGTGGCTTTTTAATGTGCACCTCAAAATTAACATTCCTCCTTCACTAATCTTCCCGCAAATAGAAACTTCATTCTAATTACTCCTCTTCATCCTACATCCACCTTTGCCCTAAAAAATAAAAAGAAACTCCTAAGTTCCACAACCAACTCTCTTGGCCAAGAGGACCCCAGAGAAACCTTAAAACTGAGTTCCTGACCATGATGGAATGGGATACATCTCCCTTATTAATCACCATTAGTCTGTCTTCTCTAAGTGTTAAACAGAAACCAACTCCCAGGAAAGACTCACTCCACTGCTGATTTCAGCCAACCTCGTGACTGCCCTTCCCTTTTGTGGTTTGGGTTTACTAAACCAGCATTCTTTCCTGATAAGATACCAACAACCATGGAGTGGTCTTCGTCAGTCTATGAAGGCTGCACACAGAGGGCTTCAACAGAGGGCTTCAGAGAGCCCAAAATTCCACCCTCAGATCACACTAATGCCACCGTTCTTTGTACATGCAACCCATGAAGGAGCATGAACCTCAATTGTTCATGTGCATCTTTCTCCTTTCATAAATATTCATGACTCCTCCTACAGCTTGATAAAACGTATATTTGGTCACCTTGCTCAGTATAAATTGCTATTCCTTCTACTCTTCCCTGGAAGTGCCTGTTTCCGGCTTCTGGCCAGAGGCTATGCTTCCCAGTCTGTCAGATTGACCACCTCGCAGGCTGCAAGGCTTTATGAGAAATAAAGTTCTCCTTTCCAGATTTATGACCTCATCATTTTTCAGTTGACAGACCCCTCATCTATTCTCTACACAATAGTATGAACTTTTTATTTATTCATTTATTCTCTCCTTCCTTTCTTTCTTCCTTCCTTCCTTCCTTCCTCCCTCCCTCACTTCCTTCCTTTTTCCCTTCCTTCTTTCACTTTAACTTAAATCAGAAGGCATCACTTCTTGCTCATAACATAGGCAAATCTTCTACTCTGATCCTGCTATGTCTCTGAATCTCTTACGACCCTTTATTAGTTCACTGCTCTGACTCCTTTGATTGTCTTCCTGTTCTGAGAACTCTCCAATCCACTTCCATTGCAGAATTTCTGTACTTGTCCCCTCTGCATAGAATACTCTTGACAGAGGTATCTATGTGGTTTGCTGCCCCAGTGTTATTTTGTGTGCATTTTATTGTCTTTTTCTTCTCATCAGAATGGAAACTTTTTGAGTACAGCAACCTAGTCCCTGCTTTATTCTCAGTTTTTAGAGCCATGCCTGGCACACACACACACACACACAAATCTATCTACATCATGTTGGCCCATTTTATAGATTGAAAAAATATGGAAAATTTCCATTTTTAACAAGGTTTTATGCTTAGCTGATTACAAGGCTTATCAGTAGTCATTTTAGTTAAATATCTAGACAACCATATAAATACCGTTGGCAATAATAATACTAATTACATGGAGGTCCAGTCTATGGATCATTCTTCTCCACATAAATACTTTCTGCTTAATTACTCCCTTCCTTCAGCTAACTCTGTTATCTTAGGGCTAAAATTATCAGTCACCTCCATTTAAGGCACCAAGTTATAACACTTTACCATCTGAAGAGATAAGGTAACTGAATAGTTTAAGCTTGGACTGTAGTCACACAAGCCAGTGTTTGAAGCAGGCTCTCGCACATACTAAAACTTTGGCTAAAATTATATGAATTATGAATTCATAAAATTATATGAATTATATGAAGATATTAAGAACACTCTCTTTATGATGTTGTCTTGAAAGTGAAATGAAATATGTGAATGCAGCTAGCAGAGCGCCCAGTAGATTTACATTTACCAGGGGTTGGCAAATCACACGGCCCGTTTGTTTTGTAAATAATGTTTTATTGGGCAGGGCGGGGTGGCTCATGCCTGTAATCCTAGCACTCTGGGAGGCCGAGGTGGGCGGACTGCTCAAAGGTCAAGAGTTCGAAACCAGCCTGAGCAAGAGCGAGACCCCATCTCTACTAAAAATAGAAAGGAATTAATTGGCCAACTAAAAATATATAGAAAAAATTAGCTGGACATGGTGGCACATGCCTGTAGTCCCAGCTACTAGGGAGGCTGAGGAAGGAGGATCACTTGAGCCCAGGAGTTTGAGGTTGCTGTGAGCTGGGCTGATGCCACAGCACTCTAGCCCAGGCAACAAAGTGAGAATCTGTCTCAAAAAAAAAAAAAAAAAAAAATGACGTTTTATTGACACAGCCACATTATTTCTTTACTTATTGTTTGTTGCTTCATTCATGCTACAACATCAAAGTTGTGTTTGTCCTGGAAAGGCTAAAATATTTACTCCTGGCCCATTACAGAAAAGGTCTTTCTGACCTGAGGAGTACACAAAAGTGATTACTTTAATTAGTGAAAATATCTTTTGTGGTCAAAACACCTCTTAATTTTTAGAAAGTACCTTTGATGTTTGAATTCAAATAATGATAATCGCTTATACAACACTTATTTTACATTATAAATTTATTAAGAATTTATTAAGTATTCAAAATGACTTTGTGAGCTAGGTATTACTATTATTCCCATTTACCAATGAGAAAAATGAAGCACAGAAATGTTACATGATTTATCCACAATAGACACAACTAGTAAGCAGTGTAGCTGGTTTAAACTGAGGCTCAGGGTCCTTGCTCTTAAATTTTACATCTCAAATAAGCCATATAAAATTATGCAAAGTACAGTCTTTCCATCCAGATTAGCAAGGAAGAGAGTTAGGTTAAGTTACGGGGCCATTGACTAAGTCTTCTAGTCTATTTTGTCCTGCAATGCATACTTAATCCTGGGTGTCCATGGGAAAACCAGAGAACTGGGATGATGACATTAGTTTAAAGTTGTCTAAAATTTTTGGACAAACACAAACAGGAAAACATAAAACAGGGACTTTCTGTAAAATTGAGGAAAAGTTAATGAACCGGATGGGGTCAGTGTTATGAGTGCTGTGTGTGTGTCAGAGTGTGTGTGTGTGTCAGTATAATGCTGTGCTCTGTGTCCTATTTGCCTACTTCAGCCCAAATCCATTGAAATTCCCATCTCCACCAACTCATTTGGTGAGAACCACAAATTCATAAGCTATGATCAAAAAAAAAAGGTTAAAATAAAAGAGAGACACAAAGAATGAGGGAGGGATGCAAGAGGCATTAAAACATGCAGAAAGTTAAAAGAGCCAAAATACCATAGAGTTAAGAGAATAGACTTAAGGGTTCACCTTGAGCTTGAATGCCAAAGCTCACAACTTACACACTGAGTGGCTTTTTTAAGTTGTTTAATCTTTTTGTTCTTTAATTTCATTGTCTGTGAAATGTTTATTATGCAGTTGGCCCTGCGTGTCCCTGGGTTCTGCATCTGTGGATTCAACAAACCACAGATCAAAATTATCAGAAAATAAATTCTGTCTGTATTCACCATGTACAACCTTTTTTTTCGTTGTCATTATTCTATAAACAATACAGCATAACGCCTGTTTACATAGCATTTACATTGTATTAGGTATTATAAGTAATCTGGGCATGAGTAAAGTATACTGGAGGATGCGTAGGTTACATGCAAATTTTATATGAGGAACTTGAGCATCCGTGGATTTTGGTATCCATGGGAATAACCTGTAACCAATCCCCCAGGGATACTGAAAGGTGACTGTAATTGTACCCATAACATATGGTTATTAGGAGAATTAAAGCATATACCACTTCTAAATGGCTTAACATCAGTAAGGACTGAAATCAGATAGTTACGATTATATACTGGAGTAAATTTTGTCAGTGCAGGGGTTGACTTTTTCACTTATGTATCTCCAGAGCCTGATGCAGTGCATGGCATATAACATATACCAAATAAGTGTTGATTAAATTAAAAAGCTGCTGATCCTCACTTTCCTTTCTAAGCAGAAATGTATTCCTCTCTCCTTCCTACTCCCACTCTGCCAATCTATCAGTGAAAAATAGTCATTATTGGGTAGTGAGGTGCTGGCCTTGAAATATGAGTACATACTTGATCTTCTACTTTACTAACTCACCTTCCAATATGTTAAATGAAATTAACCATATGAAGTACTTATCTCTCAGAAGAACTGTAGAAATTAAATTAACAGTGTGGACAACTTTAGGGAGAAGATGGGACATAAACATAAAGAACTGGCACTTTTGTTTGTTAGCACATATGCATGCTTCTGATTTTGCTGCTCTGCTGTTCAGCCTTCAAACAGTAGGAAGAAAAAACTTTTTTCAAAATGAAAGCTACAACATATCATTCACTCAATGCTAGCCATGAATGGCTTCCCAACAGACTCAAACAAATCTGAAATGATCTCCATGGCGTCCTCTCCAGCCTGGCCTCCTCGGAGCCACCGCTCACAGTGTTCCAGCCCTTCTGGCCTTCTGCTGCTCCTAAGTGTGTCAAACACAGTCTAATTCAGGGCATTTGCATCTGCTGTTCACCATGCATTGAATATTGCCCCCCTATAACTCATTCCCTTATCCCATTCTGGTGTCTGCCCAAATACCACTGCTTGGAAAAGACCTTCCCTTGCAACTTGATTGAACATCGCATCCCCTGATACCCTTTACACTTATCTTACTTTGTTTCTTCACAGAACTAATATTTTATGGCAGAGTGATGTGTGTTTTTATTGCCTGGCTTCTTTACCTTATGAAGGGAGAAATTTTTTTTGCTGAAACTGTTTGTATCCCCAGCCCATAGAACAGTGCCTGACATATGACAGATGCGCCTTAAATATTGAGTTGAATAAATAAATGAACTTGTGGCTAGGCACGGTGGCTCATGCCTGTAATCCTAGAACTTTGGGAGGCCAAAGCAAGAGGATCACTTTGAGGCCAGGAACTCATGACCAGTCTGGGCAGCACAGCAAGATCCCATCTCTATGAAAAAATTTAACTGAGCATGGAGGCGCGTATCTGTAATCTCAGCTACTTGGGAGGCTGAGGCATGAGGATCAACTGAGTGAGCCCAGGTGTTCAAGGTTGCAGTGAGTTATAATCATGCCACTGCACTCCAGCTTAGGTGACAAAGCAAAACCTGGTTTCTAAAATAAATAAATAAATAAATGAACTTGTGACAGATTGGAAGTCACCTGACCTATTCTAATGAAAAGGATACTGGACTTAAAAATTAGGAGATCTGATTTCTAGTTCCGGCACTGCTTTGTAAAGTATGGCATAGGGTCATTCACTTGATACTCTCCAGCTATCATTTTTCTCATTTGTAAACCAAGAGTTGAATGGAATCTAGAGTTTTCAAACTCTGTTTGGTATAGACTCTAGACCATTTGCTAGACCAAGGGAATATTTTTGATTTGGGCTTTAGAACAGAGTCCTTGTTTCAGCTAAAGTTTTTCTGTTTTTACCTACTTTATATATAAGGGCTACTATATAGGCTAGTGTTAGTGTTTAATGAGCAGATTTTATGGCTAAGTGGGGAAAAAAAGGAATCTACCCTCTAATATGATTGTTTATTTATTTGCTTGGAATGACTATCTCTGTTCAGTCAACAAATTTATCATGATTCATTGTACTAAACTAAAACCTAACTGTAAATATGATTACCAATATAGTGTTGCATTGACACAGATTGATCTGAGATCACTTTTTATTTTGTGACTTGGAATTTATTAGTTTTGTTTATATAATATATGTTGCTTAAAAATTGTGAAGCAGAAGAAAGACATTTTAAGCAGTAATTGAAAATATAACATCAGTTTTGCTTTGGGGTTCTTATGATCAGGACAGAGCCAAAGTAAGTGATGAAATAGAGTGTTATTCAATCACACATATTAACCATTTTTAATTTCCATAAATCATCTTAGACTTTCTAAATATGTTAGAGTTTAATCTCGGATTCAGGAAATAGACCTATGATTGCTACCTTTTAATAGCACATATGTAAATAATACTTTGCCAAAATGAGATGAAAATTTCAGTATCAGTTCCTCTGGGTTTGCCTCAAACTTTCTATAAATGTAAATTAAAATAACCATCCCACTCCTAAATATATGGTTCAGGCAGCTCTCATTCTTTATCTTAGATAAGCTTATATAAATTTACTGAGCTTTCTGCAGGGAAGTTGGATAACTCCACTGCTTTAAAACAGCTTACTGAAGTGTGGAGAGAGTGGTTTGGAGTTTGTGCAGTGTTGTGGAACTTGGAGGAGAATGATTGCTAGCAGGTGACCCTGCTTGATCTTTACATAAACCCATCTCAGAAACAAACTGTGAACACCTATGCGATGACTCAGCACTGCTAAGCCTCCCTCAGTCCCAAATCCATAGCATTCTGGACTGGAACTCTTGGACATCTGCCCATTCTTTGTATCCAAAGCTTGTGGGGAGTGGAAGAAGGGACCATTAATAATAAATTAAACAACACAAAAATGCATAGAGTTTAAGTCTCAGCTGTCCATGTCCTAAGGAAATTATAACTCTGTCAGTTCTGTCTTAGAGATTAGGCAAAACTGACAAGAATGTCAATTTGCTTTCCCCACACTATTCTGACCTAATTTTCCTTCACCGGTCTTCATTTTCTGTCAACAAATGCTTAGCGACAACATGCACACACAGATGAAGGCTGTTCTGTGTGAGACGGGCCAGAACAATGTGTAGGCCCCTCAGCAGCAGCCTGTTAATGATCGCTGACAGGGGTACCCTTCCATTCATCCTCAAAATGTAGGCCTCTCGGAGGGCCTTGAAAAATAGGTGGTAGGTAGAACTAGAAATAAATAAATAAACCCCTGGATAGTCCAAGTGGGTAGAAACCCTTCTCCAAGGCAAAGGAGGGACCTGCATCCATCACATGGTGACATTATAAATCTGTGTGCTCTGCAAGGCAATGACATGAAAAATTAGACTGAACAAGCCACAGATGCACAATTTGTCAGCTTCAAAGGAAAGGTTAATGCAAGTTAAATATTGACATGTCAGCAATAAGGACTACGCCAATTATAAATTTACACCACCACCGCTGCACTTTAATGATTGTGACACTGACAGGTCAACATAGGGTGGAAGAATGACAATGGAAAGGGACATAGAAATTAGAAATTAGCACACTTGGGCTTTTTAAGATCTCATCTTTTTTTGTCTATTTTACCTTAATATTACTCAGGGTTGTCTAGAGAAAATAGAGTCAATACATATATATAAATATACATATACACACACATACCTTTATATATATATATATATATATATATATAAATGAAGGAGCTGCTCATGTGATTATGGAAGTTGTGGAGTCCCCAGATCTATAGGCTGAGTCAGCAAGCCAGAGACCCGGGAGAGCTGATGGTGTAGTTCTAGTTCAAAGGCTAGCAGGTTTGAGACCCAGAAGAACTGATATTTCAGTTTGAGTTAAAGGGTGGAAACAGCCAATCACTTAGTTAAAGACAGTCAGGCAGAAGAGGTTATCTCTTACTTGCAGGCGGGTCAACCATTTTGTTCTATTCAGGCCTTCAACTGAGTAGAAGAAATTCTCTTACATTGTTGTCAGCAATCTGCTTTATACTCAGTCTACTAATCTGAATATTAATCTCATTTAAAAACAAAAACAACTTTACAGAAACACTCAAAATAATGTTCAACCAAATATCTGGGCATCCCAGAGCCAGTTAAGTTGGTGCAAAAAAAATTAACTATCGCAACCCTCATCTAAACTAGTAAATACTAGGATCTAACAGTTAATGACCACTTCCCGTGTATCAGGTGCTAAGTGCTTTACATGTAAGCGCCAGTAAAAGACACCACAAGTCTACAAAATTATTAATATTAGCATTTGCGTTGGCTCCATTTGTCAGATGGGAAGTTGGGTAACTTGCTCAAAGTCACAGAGCTGGTAAGGGAAGGGACCTGGATTGGAACTCTGGATTCAAACCTGGCTCCTGAAATCATGTTAAAAGAAGTTCTCTCTGAGAAGACTTATTTGTATTCAAACAAATGAGTCAGAAACTTATATACAATGTTATAACAGTAGAAATCTTCGTTTCATAATAATATTTTTGTTGCTTCTGCACATTCCTCCTAGGGGACATATCTATTGAAGGGTAAAATTTATCATTGCAACTTCCCAAGAGGAAAAGGAAAAGATCAATGTCCAAGCTGATAAAAATCAATCATCTCTTTTGAAATTCAGTTATGACTTTTATTTGAAACAAATCCATTCTATTAAATAAGAAACTAGGTGTACATTTTGAAATTTGAATCTTTTTTTTCGAATTTCAGCAGTTGGCATTTAACTCAAGTATATGCTTCTCTGACCAACTTCTGTACATGTCACATGTGTGTGGTGACCTTTCTTTTTACTGAAATTGACTGACTTAAAAAAAATCAAAGTACCTCTTTTAGAAAATAATATAAAATTTTGGAATAAAATTATAGTCAATTTTCAAGAGGGAAGTCAAGTAATGTTGAAGGATTTTAAAGCAACTATAACATGCAGCTCCCCAAGGTATAGAGAATTCCAGATAAAGCATCAGTTGGTAAAGGGATGGATATAAATGATCTTCTCATATGTGAACTAGAATAGACAACTAGAAGTTGCCTAGTTCTGATAGCTGTCCATAAAAACACTAGGGCATGTCCTTTAGCTCAGTGGTGCCAAATCTTTTTAGCACTAGGGACTGGTTTCTTGGAAGACAATTATTCCACAGACTGGGGAGAGGATTGTTTTAAGATGATTCAATTGATTTATTGTGCAGTCAAACCTCTCCGCTAATGATAATCTGTATTTGCAGCCACTCCCCAGTGCTAGCATCACTGCCTCAGCTCCACCTCAGATCGCCAGGCATTCGATTCTCGTAAGGAGCGTGCAGCCTAAATCCCTCGCATGCACAGTTTACAGTAGGGTTCTCACTCCTATGAGAATCTAATGCTGCCACTGATCTGACAGGAGGCAGAGCTTACACCATGATGTGAGCGATGGGGAGTGGCTATAAATACAGGCAAAGCTTCACTCACTTGCCCTGCTGCTCACCTTCTGCTGTGCAGCCCAGTTCCTAACAGGCCATGGAATGGTACCAGTCTGCAGCCTGGGAGCTGGGGACTGCAGCTTTAACGCATACATTATAGAAATGCTGAAAGGACATGTTAGGAATAATTGAAAGCTTGTATAATTATTAAGTTTCTATTGGGCACTATCACTTTTATTAGATGCTATTTAATTTTATTCAATCTATGGCCATAATGCATATGAAACTTTAATAAAAAAGTTACCTAAAATTTTTAAGAATACTACCAACTGTCCTGTTATTTCAGTTTTCTGCTTCAAATTTTGTATACTTACCTTTAGAAAACACTATTATTCAGATATCTTTTCAAGGCCATAAATACAGAAAATGTCTATATTTATAATTTCTATAAATTTGGTCAAATTAACCCATGAGGACACTCTTAGTTGTTGTAATTGCAGGGTAGCCTTGTTTATGTATAGCTTCCAGAAATGTCCACCTTGTAGCCAGGCCCTACAAGGATGACACTCCTGCCCATGGCTGTACAAAAGAAATCTAAGATGAAGTTATGGGTCTCAGTCATAATTTGGACAGATAAGGAAGAGAAATTAAGTGAGAATAAACTAAATGAAACTCACCATGATGTGAGCAAAACAGGAAGTCAACCTAGCCTTGTAGGTAAGACTCAGCATGGGCAGCAGTATATGGCAAAGCTTAGGGATATACCGTTATAGCTAATTCAGGTTTTTAGTGCCAGTAAGTCCTATCTGAAGGCCAGAGCACTGGGGTGATTATAGATAAGAGTGAGAAGTGTGGGCACTGGGCAGACTTTTGATGTGGTAATGGTGTGGCTGGCTGGCTATCCAACCCAGAAAACCAGTATGATGTGAGAGGAAGCATAGCGTCTTAGGTTCTTATATCATTCTCTAAGAAAAGAAATCAGAACTTCTTGGAGAAATGACTGACTGGATAGCTAGAACAGGGAATATACAAAATGATTCTGAAGAATATTTGTTTCCAGAAATTTAGGAAGTTCTCAAAAAAAAAA
>CAUYRT010077373.1:0-36971 GCA_963574885.1 Lepilemur ruficaudatus
AATACACGAGTGGATTAATAAAATGTGGTATATGTATACCATGGAGTACTATTCAGCTATAAGAAGCAACGGTGATATAGCACCTCTTGTATTTTCCTGGATGGAGCTGAAACCCATTCTACTAAGTGAAGTATCCCAAGAGTGGATGGACAGGCACCACATGTACTCACCAGCAAATTGGTATTAGCTGATCAACACCTAAGTGGACACACAGGAACAACATTTATCAGGTGTCGGGAAGACAGGAGGGGGGAGGAGGAGATGGGTATATACATACATAATGAGTGCGATGTGCACCCTCTGGGGGATGGTCAGGCTTGAGGGTCTGAATGGAGGGGGGAGGGGAGCAAGGGCAATGTACGTAACCTTAACATTTGTACCCCCATAATATGCTGCAATAAAAAATATATATATTTTCATTTTACAGATGAAAAAACTGAGAAGCTCTGAAACTATGAAGCTTTCTAAAGTGTACACAGCTAGTAAAGGGTACAGCTTATGTGCTAACCCATTCTGTAAAACCATCTGTACACACATCTTTTTCTTGAATATTTAGTAATGTCTTTGAGAAACCAAAGGACCCAAGAGTTATTTCAAATTGGAGAAAAGCTTTAGAGTAGTGAAAAGCTTCTTGTTTGTACATTCTTTGTGGTCTTGTAATTAATACACTGATTTCTCTTCATTATTTGAGGAATGTAGTAAAGTGCTGAGTAGACAAAATAGGAGTGTTACAATGAAAGGCTGGGGCTTTTCATTGGTTTATTTGCTTTTGTGTATGCTGATACCACTTTTTTAAAATGTTTCTGTTGAGCAAAGAAAAATAAATTTATGGTCCACAGAGAGAATATAAGCACCAATATAAAACTTAAATCCTAAGACAGACTTCAATCCTAGCTTACTCTTACATTGTTAAAGTAAACCAAAATTATTCTGCACTGTTCTAAAAAAATTGTGATACTAATGTATTTTTCTCCCAGAACACCTAACAGTCAAGTTAGGCTCCTAAAATATCAGAACTGTAGGCTGATACATTTTTATACTAATCTATAATATTTATTGAATTTCATGGACACTAACATTATTAAGGGAAATAAAAAGTACCGAAATGAAAATCTTGTTAAAGGAGAAAAAGAAGTAACTCTTCAAAGTATAATTAGGAATCTCTATTTATTAAATCAATAAAACAAATGGAAAATAAGCAGTGGTGTAAACCATGAACTATACATTTTGATTTAAATTAAAATCTAAGGATAATATATTTTATTCTTGCCCTCAACATATTAGGTTTATTTAAACTACAGATAACTCTTTAATGATATTTAATATATTTAGGTGGAGGCAGAGCAAGATGGCCAAATAAAACCCTCCAGTGATCATTCCGCCTCAGGAGCACCAAACTGAACCACCTATCCATGCAAGAAAGGACCTCCATAAGAACCAAAAATCAGGTGAGTAATCACAGTACCTGGTTTAAGCATCACATCAAGGAAAGAGGCTCTGAAGGGGGCAGAAAAGGCAATTTTGCATTTTCTATGTCACTCCTTCCCCATCTGTGGCAGCACTGTGCCAGTGCTGGGTGGAGAGAATCTGAGAATCTATGTGCTTGGGAGAGGGAGAGTAAAGTGATTTGGGGACTATGCATTGGGATACAGGTCTAGTGTGTCACAGAGAAACACAACACAGAGCAGAATTCTGTCAGTGCCCAAGGAAGGAGCATTCAGACTAACCCTGACTGAGGGGAATCTTCTGCCCTACTGGTAGAAACCTGAGCTCTGGATAGCTCTAACACCAGCTAACTAGACTGCTTGGAGCCCAAAATAAATTTGAAAGGTAGTCAGGCCACAAGGACTACAGTTTTAGGGCAAGTCCTAGTCCTGTGCTGGGCTTTGAGCCAGTGGACTTGGGGTGCATGTGACCTAGTGGGACACCAGCTATGACAGCCAAGGGAGTACCTTCTTCACCCCTTCCCCAGCTCCAGGCAGTGCAGCTCTGGGAGATACTCCTTCCACCTAGGGAAAGGAAAGGGAAGAATAAAGAGGGCTTTGCCTTGCAACTTAGGTACCAGCTTAGACACAGTAAAATAAAGTTCCAACTAGATCCTGAATTACCTGATTTTAGGCCTTAGTTCAACAACATCCAGGAAAACATGACCCCACTAAATGAACTATTAAAATAAATAAGACACTAGTGACCAATTCCAGAGTGATGGAGATATGTGAACTTTGAGATGGAAAATTCAAAGTAGTTGTTTTGTGGAACTCAAGCTCATCAAGCTTAAAGACAACATAGAAAAGGAATCCAGAGTCCTATCAGAGAAATTTAACAAAGAGATTGAAATAACATCAAAAAATCAGGCAGAAATTCTGTAGGTAAAAAATTAAATTGAAAAAAAATAGAAAGTGCATCAGAGTCTCTCAACAGCAGAACTGATCAAGCAGAAAAAGGAATTAGTGAGGTTGAAGATGGGCTATATGAAAACACACAGAAAGAAGAGGAAAAAAAGGAATAAAGCACACCTATAAGATCTAGAAAAGAGCCTCAAAAGGGAAAATCTGATTTATTGGCCTGAAAGAGAAGGTATAGAGAGTGACTGGAGTAGAAACTCCATTCAAAGAAATAATAACAGAGAACTTTCCAAACAAAGAGAATTATGTCAATATTTAGGTACAAGAAAGTCACACAACACCAAGCAGATTTAACCCAAATAAGACTACTTCAAGGCATATAATAATCAAACTCCCAAAGGTCATGGATAAAGAAAGGATCCTTAGAGCACCAAGAAAAAAGAAAAAAAAAAAAAAACAAAAACATAAAGGAGCTCCAGGCCAGGCGTAGTGGCTCACACCTGTAATCCTAGCACTCTGGGAGGCTGAGGCGGGAGGATCGTTTGAGCTCAGGAGTTCGAGACCAGCCTGAGCAAGAGTGAGACCCTGTCTCTACTAAAAAAATAAAAAGAAATTAGCCAGGCAACTAAAAATATATATATAAAATTAGCCAGGCATGGTGGTGCATGCCTGTAGTCCCAGCTACTGGGGAGGCTGAGGCAGAAAGATCGCTTGAGCCCAGGAGTTTGAGGTTGCTGTGAGCCAGGTTGATGCCATGGCACTCTAGCCCGGGGAACAGAGTGAGACTGTGTCTCAAAAAAAAAAAAAAAAAAAAAGGAGCTCCAATATTCTTGCAACAGTCTTCTCAGTGGAACCCTTACAGGCCAGGAGAGAGTGGCATGACACATTAAAAGTGTCAAAGGAAAAAACTTTTTAATTCTAGAATATTATGTCCTCCAAAAATTTCCTTCAAACATGTAGGAGAAACAAATACTTTCCCAGACAAACAAAAGCTAAGGGATTTTATCTACACCAGACCCATCCTTGAAGAAATGCTAAAAGGAATTCTTCGATCTGAAAGAAAAAGATGTTAACAAACAATAAGAAATCATTTGAAGGTAAAACTCACAGTAAGCACATAGAAATATAGAATACTCTCTCACTGTAATTACGGTATGTAAGCCACTCATATCTTTCGTAGGAAGACTGAAAGTCAAACTTATCAAAAATAATAACTATAGTAACTTTTTAAGAGACAGATAGTATAAAAAGATATAAGTAGAAATAACAAAAAGTCAAAAAGGGGAGATGGAGTTAATGTGCAGAGTTTTTCTTAGCTTTCTCTTGTTTGATTGCTTGTTTTTTGTAAGCAGAGTTGAATTATCATCGGTTTAAAATAATTGGTTATAAGTTGTTATTTGCAAGCCTCATGGTAACCTCAAATCAAAAAAACCTACACTGGATACACACACAAAAAGTAAGAAATTACACACTACTACAAAAAATCACTTTTATACAAAGGAAGAAGGGAAGAAAGGAAGAAAGAAAAAAGAGGACCACAAAACAACCAGAAATCAAATAACAACATGACAGGACACAAACAAATAGAAACATTCCATGTTCATTGATTGGAAGAGTCAATATTGTTAAAATGTCCATACCACCCAAAGCAATCTACAGATTCAATGCAATCCCTATTGAAATACCAACAACATTCTTCACAGAAATAGAAAAATTAATCCTAAAATTTACAGGAAATCACAAAGGACCCAAAATACCCTAAGCCATTCTGAGCAACTTTGAGACTACTATAAGAAAACATTGGGGAAACTCTCCAGGACATTGGTCTGGGCATAGATTTCTTGAGTAATGCTTCAGAAGCACAGGCAACCAAAGCAGCAATGGACAAATGGAATCACATCAAGCTAAAAAGCTTCTGCAAAGTGAAGGAAACAATCAACAAAGTGAAGAGGCAACCCACAGAATGGGAGATAATATTTGCAAACTAACCATCTGGCAAGGGATGTATGACATCACCTGTTTCTTTTCATGCTATTTTGTTTTGTTCTAGCATATCACTTGGCCTATTGTTAAAGACAGGACTTGAAATTTCCATTGTCTTTGTATATAAGCCATAATGTGTTTCAAAATAACATGAAAGTATCATTAGTTTCTAAGATAATAATGTATTTTTTTAAAAAAAATTTTATCATACAATTTAAAAGCTACACCTAAGAGTAGATGTCATTTAATCCAATAGGTCTCATCTTAGCAGTAGGTTTTCAATTGTATGATAATAATTTAAAAATAACCCATGTACCCATATTGTTACAGACTGATGATAGTTTCATGTAGTTCAGAGTCATAAAGCCATTGGTAGAATCAGGATTACATTTCAAGTTCTGAGCTTTTTACTCCAAGATAATTTTCTTGAATTATTTTTAAATTTTATTTACCATTTATTTTCAGAGTATAAAAAATGTGACAAAAGTAAATCATTCAAATAATATAGTATACAAATGAGTAACTGATGAAGTCAAAACACCTTTGTACAGTTCTCATTTTTCTACCACGTCTGCTTACTAGTTAAATAATATGTTTATGAGGGATAGAGTACTTGATGCTTTGGACAACACAAAAGAAATAGGATTGTTTTTATCTTTACTGAGTTTCTAAATTAAATAAGATTTGAGAATAATTTTAAAATGTATAATTAAGTGCTAAACTGTATATTATACCTAGGCAGTTGATACTGAAAGCTCTTAGAATATGCTACTGATCAGAGTTTGAATTTTCAGGAAAAATTTCCTCATAGAGCTTCTCGAGGTGTATTTTCTGGACCAGCAACATCAGTATCACATGCAACTTGTTAGAAATGCAAACACTTGTGTCCCACCTGAGACCTGCTGAATCAGAAACTTTGGAGGTGAGGCCTAGCAATCTGCATTTTAACAAACCCTTCAAGAAATTCTGATGTACAATCAAATCTGAAAACCACTAATCATGAGATGAGGTTTGAGTGTCAATTTTGAAACGATCATAGAGTAGGGAGCCTCTGACAGATGCACAAGGCAAAAAATTCACCTTTTTACAGAATAAAAGGTAGATTTCCTTCATTCACTACTGGGACTTATAACAGAGTGACATATATTTAAAACTGTCTTACAGAGGTCCCCAACCTATGGCGAATTGCATAATTATTTCACTATCTATTACAATGTAATAATAATAATAGAAATAAAGCGCACAATAAATGTAATACGTTTGAATCATCTCGAAACCATCCCCCCACTCCCAATCCATGTAAAAATAGTCTTCCATGAAAATGGTCCCTGGTACCAAAAAGGTTGGGGACCACTGGATATGCCCTCCAGTAAATATTAATAGAAAATAAATTATTTAATTTGGAAAAAAATAAAAATAACTTCAAAAACTTGTAATATTTCATTTTACTTCTTAAAGTTTTGCTTCGAAAAAATTATTTCAGATTTAAAAATTTTGTGTTAAGTAGAGATTATTTAGGTACATGGATTTCAACCAAACTCAATGAACTATTCTCTCTTCCTTATATTCTAAAACATAAATTTAAGAAAGAAGTTCAGTTCATAATATATTTCTTTAAAATATACAAATTATACACTTACAGAGATAGCCAGAGAATAATAAAGATTGTGTATATTTTCCTGCACATTTTGCATCAAGCTTTACAGAGTTAAACAGTAACTATTTTTTATCCACTAATATCTCTGAAACACTAAAAGAACCCTGCTCATCTTTGGCATATATTATTAATATATTTGCCATAGTATTTTTATTAAGATAAAAAAAAGATGAATATCCCTTAGAGAGATTTTCAAATAAGCATTTCAAATTAACCAGAACATTTAATATACTGGAACACCATGTTAGCTAGCAGGAAAAGATTTTTATTATATAAAAAATGGTACGCATTATGAATTTCAATGCTTTCAAATATTTTTTCTTTTTACATTCACATGAGTAGCCACACCATAGTACTTTTAACAGTTGGAATGTATAAAAGGCAATTAGCTCTTACCAGAGTGAGATGAACCATATGTTTGAGTTAATTAGTTCTCTTTGTTCCTATAATGTTTTTCCTAACCCCTTTGTCATAGTTTTGTCACAATCCACTCCTTCTCTCACTCCTTCACAGCCCTTCACACAGCTGAAGAAACATACTTTAATGAATTCCAGCTTGAATATCGTATTTAAAATGTTCCCTTTGCAAAAAATAAAATTAATTAATTAACTAATTAAACTTAATTGCTTACAAAGTTGCTATCATGAGGTTTTTCGTTAAATGTAAACATGGCTGACAATACATTTTCTCAATCAGTTTTCACATATGAATTAAAAAGTTTTAAAAGTTTAAAAGTGAAAACATTTATTAAATCAAAGCATTTTATTTTTGAAGAAATATTAATAAATAATATAAATATGATCTTTTCATTAAATCCACTCTATGTTTTAAAAATCATGGAGACAAATTACTGAGTCTAGGTTCAAGGAGTCCTGTTATGTGAGGAAATCTAAGAAGAGGCCCAGAGTTCCAGAATCACTTTGTTTCCTTCACTCTTTTGCTTTGAGACTTTGGGGAAGTCACTTCACATCTAAATTGCAATTTTTTAATCTCTAAAATGAGAGTGCCCCTCTCGTTGTGGCTATAAGAGGAAAATGAGATTATGCCTTTAACATACCTGATAGGATACCTGGTATATTATGTTTTCTATAAATGTTGGTGATTGCATTAATTATCTAGTTCCTAAAATGTTAATTTGTTATAATTTTAAGAAAAGTTTCCAATTATTGGGGAGCATTTGGTTGTTACAACTGGGGTTAGGGGTTACTATTACCTAGTACATAGAGGCCAGAGAACTTGATACTGAGTTCTACACCGTGTATTTTGAAAGCTCCTCTTGAGTTAAGTAATAAAACGTAAGATTCAATATTTGGTAATTAAATTCCAATAACAATAATTCCGTTGAAAAATTTATATAATGTATCAGTTAGTTCTTACGCCTTCTCTAAGTAAACTGTTGAAGAAAACTCACCCTATGTAATGTCTCAAATCGGTTCAACAAACATCATCTGAAATGTAAATTTTGATCCTACTGTCAATGGCAGTATCCAGCATCCTATTTTGTGTATTTCTGAAAACAAATTCTCGCTTTGCCCCATAGACAGTCACGATTTCATAGCAGAAAGGTATATTTATTATAAAAATAATCCGATTATATACATTTTCCAAGTATCAATTTAACATTATGATGGAGGGGAAAGGTCACTGAAAGAATCTGTGACAACTCTCTTCCTCTCACAGAACTCTTCTAATCTGTCAGCAGATGTTGTGGCCACTATCTCCAGAATTTGACCATTTATTACCTCTACCATTACCACTTTGGTTCAAGCCACCATTTTTTGCCTCCTAATTAATCACCCAACATCACCCTATTCCCCTGGACAGTGTCCCATAGGGAGATTTTTTTTTTAAATATTTTGCTTTTTACATTTTAATGAGAAGAAAATGAAGTTCCTCCTCTGCTAAAATTCTGAAAGTTTATCTTTTCTCAGTTAAAGCAGAGCAGAGAAGTGCACGGTGCCTGCAAGAACCTATCCCATCGTGTCTTAACCTCTTCAACCTCATTCCTCATCACTTTCTCTTTCTCTCTGCTCCAGCCATGCTGCCTCCTAGCAGTTGCTGTTCTTAGAATATTCCACCCAAGTCAGGGATCAGGAAGTTCGCATTTGATGTTTTCTTGCATGTCACACTCTTCCTCCTGACAGTCACATGGCTCGCTCTCTTCCTCCTCTGCATGTGTGCCACACTCTCAGTGAGACTTTCCCAAATCATCTATGAAAATGCACAATTCCAAATGCACCCTGTACCCTGCTTCTCACCACCAGTACCCCCAATTCAGATTCACTGTCTCATTGTTTCCATAGCAATTATTACCATCTAACATATTATGTATTTTACTCATTAATGTGTTTATTATTTGTCTCCTAACAATAGAAGGTAAACTACTTAAGGGCAGAAATTCTTTTTTTTTCCTCTCTGTACAGCTTTTTTTTCTCTAATGCCCAGAACAATGTTAACCACACAGCAGGAACAAGTCAGTGAATAAAAAGAATAATTATGGAGTAATGTAATGGCTAATGTTTGTAATGCAGTGATTTTACTGTAAAAAGAGCTGCATTTTTGAACTATGTTGAACTGTTTTTTTTCTTTCCTATAAAGCAGCATTATCAAGAGAAATTCAATCTGAGACATATAGGTCATTTTCAATCTTCTAGTAGCCACATAAAAAAAGATAAAAAGAAAAATGGTGAAAATAATTATAATAATATATCTAATCCTATATTTTGTTTAACCCAATATGTCTATAATATTATCTTCTGTGTCTTTAAACTCACAGATGTCTCAATTCAGACTAGGCACATTTCAAGTGTTCACTAGACACATGTGGCTAGTGGCCACCACATTGGACAGTGTAGCTCTAGAATAAGAGAGCGCCTAAGCTTATGTCCACAAGTAGAGAAAATAATATTGCTACATTTTGATAAACTTTAATATTTGTTCAAATAAATACATTAAACTAATTGCTTAAATTAGTAAGAGTTATATAGTAGGGTTTTTAATAATTAGAAAGATATATGCCATAATTTACACATTTTAACAAATTTCTGAATTGAGGGGTTAGACTTTACCTTAAAGTTATTTGCTCTAGCCCTATTTCTAAAGAATGGACTCCTTTGTTATATTTTATTAATACCATTGAACTCTAGTTGAAAGATGCCAGTGACAGACTGATTTATAAAACCATCTTTCCATGCCAATTGTGGACAATTCTATAGGTAAGCGAATTCTTTCATGTTAGAAGCCAAAATCTAATTTATATATCTTCACTAAATAGGTCCCAGCAGTTTCCTCTGAAGCCAAAGAGGAAAGTCTGAATATTTTTCCACATGAAAATTGTTACAATATTTTAGTATTGAATATAACAACCTAAGTCTTCTCTTCTTTCATTTAAATACACTTAGTCATTTGAATAATTCTTTTTATGTTATTTTGTCCCCAAACTTTACTTTTCTATCTGTCCCCTGGATATGCTTGACTTTGCTGATGCTGCTCTTTAAAATTATAGGAGAAAGAGTCAATACAGTATTGTTAGCTTTGAAGACGCAAGACCCTCATGCAAGGACCAGAGAGCAGCTTCTGTGATCTGAGCATGACCTCTAGCCAATGGCCAGCAAGGAAATGGGACCTTAGTCGTACCACTGCAGGGCATGAATTCTGCCAACAACCTCACTGAGTTAACAAGTAGATTCTTCCCCAGAGCCTTCATTACAAGCCCAGCTCAGTTGATTCTTTGATTTTCAGCCTAGTGAGATCCTTAGCAGATAACCTGGCCCAATATCCTCCCAGACTTCTAACCTACATAACTGTGAGATAATTAGTGAGTTTTAATTTGCTAATTTTGTGGTAATTTGTTACACAGCAATAGAAAACTAACACAGGACAAATGGTTTAAAACTGATTTCAAATAAGAGAAACGAAGTCTAACTTTGGTCAGGATTGCAAATCCTTTGATCCACTCCAGAAATCATGTGGCTTTCAGGTTTATTTGAATTAATCCCACTAAAGTCATCAATGACCTTATCATTGCAATGAACCCTCAAATACTTTAACTTCCATAATCTTTCCAAGGCATTTGACATTTTAAGACGGCTTTTTAAATTTAATTGGTCAAAATAATAATTTTATAAAAGTGATGAATGCTTTTTTACATACCTATGGAAAAAATTAATGTGCCTAGTGATGGCCATAGATAACTTTTTTTGATATTTTTTTCCAGAAATCTTTCCAATGCAATTTTGCCCAATTAAAATTGTGTAGGTAATGAAAAAATAAACATCAGTATTAGCATTAGCATTTCTGATAGTCATATTTCCTTGCAGACCTCTTAAACTAGACTCTGGTTCTCTGTATGTTCAATTATTAATCTATACATGAATTTATCCTCTAAAGCTCCATTTATCTCTAAGAAATTATATTATACCTAACCTATTACTTATGCATTTTAAAGTATTTCTTTAAATGTATATTTTACAGTATAAATATATTTATGTATTTCTTTTTTAATTATTAAAAAACCCTCCATCCCCATCCCACCCTGCTTTAAGCCCTTCCTCCAAACTAGGTATTGTCCAAATAAATATTAAGGTCAACAAAATCCCCCACATACCCAAAAGTGGAGAAGACTAGAGGTCCCAAGGGCAAGTATGCTGGGGTCTTTACCCATACTAATGGGTAAGATACTAGACCCATAAAGTCTTCATTAGCTAACTGATGCTGGAAAGGGAAGAATGGAAGCAGCTAACACACACAATAAGAAAGGGAAGTGAAATGGGCAGCCTGACAAAAGACTTATAATTTATACCAATTTACACATGTTTAGGGTGCTCACCAACTCTAAGGGAACAGATCAAACTAACTGCACAAAGTAAGGCCTCTGCTGGGGCCTCCTCTCCCTACATCTCAGGAACCATTAGGAAGTCCAAACAGCTTCACAGTTCCCGCTTCCCAACTGCTGTCATATTTGCCATCTTTGTCATCACAGGCAAATGCCAGCAGAGGCCTTTTGGGGTGTCAAGTTGCAGTGAAGTTGGGCACTCACACTGCACCTCCCCATAGCTTGTCTCCAGTCTCTACTATCTCAATACAATGATCTTCTGATGCTAATGCCAGCATTTTCCTACATGGCTAAAACCGAGCATCCTCACAGGCTAACCTGGCCTGGAAAAGCACTGAACATGCACTAACTAATCCACATGCCAAAGGCTCACCAAAGCATCTGTACTTCCTGCAGTAAAGTACTTCCTCATGGCGTCAAGCTTGATACAGATGCAGTTTGAAGGATGGGTGTTGGTGGACCGCACAGGTTTCAGTTCTGGGTAGCTGAGGATGTGGACACAATCGTTACCATTTGTTAGGAAGAACATGTTATTACCATTGTTCCAGGAGATTTTGTTGACCATAAACTTGAACTGCTCTTCTGCTTTGGAATGGTGTGTCTTGGCATCAATAAAGGTCACCATATCATCCTTGTTGCCTACAGCAATGGTCTGCCCATCGGGACTCCAGAAGATATTAACGTTGTCCCCTTTCGTGTTCACAGTAGCAAGGCATTTTGTAGTCCTCACATCCCAGATATGAATGGTTTGTCTTCACAGGCAGTGAAACAGAGGTCAGGATTATTTGGCTGTCAACCCTGCTAGTCCATACTATCCCCATATTCCTGATAATTCTTTTATTTGATCTTTCTCCAGTAAGAAGACACTGGCCATCTTATAGAAGGACCCCAAGGCCCGTTACAGCTCCAGGACACCCAGTGCACCTTGGCGCTGTGCGCTAGGAACTCTTGCATCTTGCTGTGGCCCTGGAACAGCTCCTGCCTTCCGAGCAGGTAGTGCGACTGGTCACTGCTCACTGAGTACCAGGGGGCCATCGTGCCAGGACCTCTTGGGCCCAGTGCCGAAGGCCGCAGGGCTGCTGAGGGCACAGCCATGCCAGGTCCCCAGACATGTACTCAGGCACTTCCACCTGGGTGCAGTCATACCGGGCACCTACAGTATTTCTTAATACTACCAATTCAATGTAGTTGCTATCTTTTCTATCTTCCTATAATCTGGAAATATGATCATGCTAGGAATGGACGCCCTTCTTAAGTTATAAACAATATGGGTGAAAGAAGATAATGCTTTTAAAGTGTCACTAGAACTCTTTTTGTGGTCAACCAAAAGGCAGCTTGGTGGAACAGAATGAGCAATATTTTAGGAACCAGGTGAACTGGGAAGATTGCTCCCCTGTTCCTGGCAGGCTGGCTCTGTAACTTCAACATCACTGTCAGCAACCTCATTAGCCATCCCTCCCTCAGTTGCCTGAATTCTGAAGATGGGGACTGATAGGACAACCTTCTCAGGTTTAAAATCTAATAATATATTTAATATTTTGAGTCACAATTAATGTATATCTTCAGGAATAACTACCTAATGATAAAAGTTTATATTTTTCCCCACTTAAGATAATTTTACTAAGAAACCTATGCCTTAAAAATTGTAGGGCTTTTTCATGATTCATAAAATATTAGATTTGATAATTATAGTTTTATTATGATATTTCAATATCAGCCATTTTTAATTTACTTTAAATAATGGTAGAATATTTTTCTTTAACATAGGTTCATTTTGTACTCTGATGACATTTCAAATGAGCATGTTCACAAAGAAGTGTCTTACTTGAATTAGATTAATATTGATTGCAAAAGTCAGCCTCTTGTTTATTACTGAAGGAATTGGCTTCTTAGTAGTTGATGAATGTAGAATCATTACAGATTGCATGAAACTAGGAATCCTCTGACCAAAAGGTTTCTCTAGTGAGAATAATGTTCAAATTGTTGTAAAATGAAGAATAGAGTTTTCTAAGAATATTCTCTATAAGAAAAGTGGATTTGTGATAGTTATACTAGTTTTGTTTTAATTTTTGATTTAATACATCCAGTTTCTTTTCTCTAAAATATTTCAAAATAAGAAAAAATTAAGGAAGTTAAAAATAGTAATAGTACTATCATTGTACAAATCAGAGTTATAAGTTATTATTGAAAACCATCTATCTAATATTGTTAAAAATTTTGGACAATGTACATAGAATATTTTAGAGAGTAGAGTAAAATATTACATGAAGGGATATTTAAAAATTTATTTCATTTTCATTGGGCATGTATTATTTTTTAGACACTGTTGATAATGGATTAAAAATGAAAAAGCCAGAGTTTCCAACTTCAAAGAGCTTACAATTTAGTAGTTAAAATAATATGTACATACACATAAATTTAATACCACGGAGAATCTAACATATTATAATAGTCACACTCACAAAAGCCTATGGGCCATGGAAACTATTGAATCAGCCTGGGGGAGATTAGAAAAAATTTTATAGAGAAAACTGTTTTTTTTTTTTTTTTTTTGAGCTAGACTTTAATGGATTAGAAAAATCAGAGACTGAAGTGAATAAAAAAGTTTCCAAGTATATGGAACGACGCAGGCAAAGATGGCAGGTGACAAGGACAGAACACAGTCATGATTTGCAGGTAATACTTTAAGGATAAAGTGGATAGTGCTTGCAGGGGAATAGCAGCAGATAAAGGTAAACAGTCATGGAGCTCTAAAATGTAAAGATAAGTTGTTTTTAGGGTTAGTTCAGAAATCTGATTTTATTTAATAAGGCAGCGGGAAATACGATTTAAGGAATATCTCGCTGAAGGACATACTTCTTTTTCTTAAACATTTTGTTTTGAAAAATAAAATCATGATGTATACAAGTAGGGGAAATAATGAGATCCCATGTACCTATCACTCAGCTTCAGCAATGATCAATTCAGGACTAAACTTGTTTCATTTTTACTCTCATTCATTTGCTCCATCCTCCCACTACAGATTACTTTGAAAGATATCAGACATTGTATCATTTCAACTGTATTTTAGTATGTATTTCTAAAAGGTAAGGACTCTTAAAGCTCAGCAATGCTGCCATTATCATATTTTAATAAACAATAATTTCTTAATATCAAATAGCCAGTTGTTTTTCATATTTCAGGGACTTTTTTCATAATTTTAATTTTCATACAGGTTTGTTCGAATTAGGGTTCAAATAAGAGCTACATATTGCAATTATTTGACAGATGTACCTTCCTTCCATCTCTTCTATTTTCTTTGCAATTTCTTTATTGAGGGAATCTGGTTATTTGTCTTACAGATTTCTTTTCAGTCTGAATTTTGCTGATTCAATATGTACTATCATTTAACATTTTCTTCTATGTCCTGTATTTCCTGAAATTTGATAGATCTGGATTATAGAAGTTTGATTAGATATTTAATGATTACTTGTAATGGTTTCCCATTATAATTTCAATTTTCTTTGCATTTCTCTTATTATATGCAGAGTTGACTATATTTTCATATGGGTAAGGTCATTTCATTTCTCTCTGAACTCTCAATTTTTATAGAGTTGTCTGGTTTATTCTTGCATGTTCTATTTAAGAGACTTTTAATTTATGTAAATAAATTTATCTTTTTAATGTATATATTATTTTTTCTCATGCCTATGTTATAGTGTCCTACCCATTTTTAATTTGAGTATAAGAAATCAACTTTATTGTTTGCCATATGATGATCCCATTATTCCAACACCATTTATTAAGAAGTCTACTTTTTCTTACAGATTTGAGATGCTATCTTTATAGTATACTATATCCATATTCGACTTTTCTGTCTCCAAAATAAAATACGGTAATTTGTATTGGCATTGAATTAAATCTGTGCATTACCTTAGGAAGAAATGAAATTATTAAGATGTTGATTCACCTATCCAAAAATATCTTTTTATTTGTTTATTTACACTTTGATGTCTTTCAGTAATATTTATAAACTTTTCTCTTACAGGTTTATGATTTTTTTTTGTAGAGCTTATGCCTACAATTTGTGGTAGTTTTCCACAATTTTTTTGTTTGTTTTCCAGTTATATAAATCATAATTAGAAAACAGAAATAGTTTACCTCTTCATTTTCAATTCTCATATAAAGTCCATACCCTTTAGAAATTACAGAAACATTTAAAATCATTACATTGTAGATAACGACACTAAGATCCAAAGAATCATTGTTACTGGTTATTTAAAGGCAGAACCATTAGTGGAAGTCAAGTCTCCTAAAAGTCCAGCACTCCTTTTAATACTCAAATGTAGTTTCCAAGTAAATATTTGACTAATAAAGTTATAGACACCAAGAAACATTTTTATTTAAGCCACTTATAATATGTATAGTGTGTAGGAAATGTTTATATCTTGAGATGCAGTGGCTTTGGGGTGAAGTAGTTTTGTGATACATCAATGTCACTAAGCTGAAACCACATTTCCAAGAATTTTCTTTGCTGTGTAGTCAAGTATTATTCTTGGCCACTAGAGGAATTTGTGTGAGATTTGGAAGGCACATATTAAGAGCCAACTTGTGAGGGAGAATCTGTTCCTTGCCTCTCTCCTAGCTTCTAGTAGTTTACTGGCAATCTTTGTCATTCTATAGCATGTAGAAGTATCACCCAGTGTCTTCTCTGTCTTCATTTTTACAAAATGTTCTTCCCACTTTCATCTCTGAATTTCTCCTTTTAACAAAGACATTAGTCATATTTGATTAGGGCTCACCCCAATGACTTCATTTTAACTTGATTACCTCTATAAGACCCTATCTTCAAATAAGGTCACATTCTGAGGTAATGAGGGTTAGGACTTCAATGCATAAATTTTGGGAGGACATAGTTCAACCTATGATAATATAATCTTAGAAAATTTGCTATATATTTTATTTCCAGTGCTATCATATCTTTTTAAAAACACAAATTGTCTTAAATTTATCTCTTTCCTATAAGAGAAAGACTAAGACTATGAATCATAAAGCTTATTTGTAGTCAGTGTGGTAGAAAGAATTGGGAAAAGTCAACTAACTTATCTTCCTAGACAGATCATGCCTTAAGCTTTCCCAGGCGATTAGGCCTGACTGCCTAACCTCCCCCAGTAAGAAACACCTCCCTGAAACTTCTGGAACTCAGAGCTAGTTTGTAATCTCATTTTATTGTTAAAAATAATGGCTGAATCTTTTGCAACATACATCTCTGACCCCACCACTGTGCAAGCCAAAGTGGTTCTCCATTATCTCCCAGACTCTCTCAACCTTGGATTTCCCCTGCAGTCTTAAAAGCTTGTATACAGACAGTTTATTAGGGAAGTGATCAAAGGGTGTAAGAGTGAAGAACATGGGAATGAAAGAATGAGGGAAACCTACTGAAGGTTAGTGTATTGGTTCATTCAGGCTGCTATAAGAAAAGGTACCATAGACTGAGTGGCTTAAACAATAATCATTTATTTCTCATTTCTCATGATTCTGGAGGCTGGGAAGTCCAATATAAGGCACTAGCAGATTCAGTGTCTGGTGGAGGCTACCTTCCAATCTCCTTGCTATGTCTTCATAGGGGGAAAGATGGTAAGGGAGCTCTTTGGGGGCCTCTTTTATAAAGGCACTAATCCCATTCATGAGCACTTTTCACCCTCATTACCTAATCACCTTCTAGAGGTCCCACTTCCAAATACCTTCACATTGGGAATTATGTCCCAACATATGAGTTGGGGGGGGCAAATATTCAATCTATTATAGGTAGCAAATTGGCCACCGCTAAGGGTGACTAGTGCTAGATCCCACAGGGCTTTCGAAAGAGCGTCACGAAATGTGTCTCAGAATTAGCCATCCATCAGTTCTCATCCCCCACTGATCAAAGGTGGCATCATGGTGTTAACTCCCCAGCACTTCCAAGTTGCACATGCATGAATGCCAAGTGGGTTCCCATAGGCATCCCCTGTGCCAATCAGTCAGAAAAACTATTGTTCAGGAAAAAAGATATGTTTTGAAGGACCAGAATGAGGTGCTATCAGGTTGCACCTGGTGAAGCTAGTCAAAGCCTGCATGGAAACTGAATTTATGTCACAGGAGCAAGAGGGGATCTACGAGCATTTTTTGTGGCACACAAACAGTGTCTGCTGACCTCTCCTTCCCAGAACACTCTGGGTGAGCCAAGTCTTCAACACCTTCAACATCTTCTCAGAACATTTTGTACCACTTCCTGACAATGGGTGCTCCCTCAGGATATCATTTCCTTCACAGATGTTTTGGAGGCTGATTATTACTACTCCACGGTCATTTTCCTCTTCGTTTCCTAGGGCTGTTCCTAAACCATTAACTCTATTTTGGAAAAGCAATTATAAATGAGACTTTGCTATTAGGCTTTAACAATCTCCTCTTTAATTATGACTCCATGTCCCAACCTTCTAGTCACTCTTCCTTTCTCCCAAAAGACTTTAACATCCAGTTCACAGACATCCTATCTATCGCAATTTCTGTGATAGTTTCCCATAACTTCACACCTACCTACGTGGCCCATCAAATACTTCAGGTTTCATTTTCTTCATCTTTTAATTATCAATGAGTTATTCTTTCACTCTACCTCTGCCACAGATTTTGAGCATCAAAGTCAAGTTCTTGACATGACCAAAAATAAGTCTGTCATACAAACAATGTCATGCTTCACACAATCTTTTACTTTCTGAGTTTGCTTTTTGATGTCCTCCACAAAAACATCTTCAATCTCATTAATATTTCCAATCATTTGACCATAGAATTTCTTATTGAACCATTTCCCATGGTTCATTTATGCAACCAGCTGTATCTTATTTTTTACCTCTTCACAATCTTATTTTATGATTTATCTTTATAGTAACTGACTTGCAACTACTCTGATCTCTTTTGTGCTTATCTCTTTTGTTTACCCATTATTTAGCAATTTTAGCAATCTTCCTTCAAGCTTTCTGTAACCATGTGGTCAAACATTGCTGGAGAAAATTACACAATGGGGCCTTTTATGTTCACAATCATGAATACCAAATGAGCATTCTACAATGCTCAGTAGTGTTAGTACATTTCTCTGGTAAATGTACTTTCCATAGTCAGCAACATTTATTTCTCACCTTTTATTATTTGCTTCTACTTCTCTAAAAGCCAAATTTCCATTAGATAATCCTTCATACCTTTTGAAAAAGCAGAAGAGAGATCAGACTTTGGCATCTTGCCATAGCCAATTCTTCAATACTAGCTATATATGATCCATTCTTCTTTTTTCACCTTGACAGAAGGTGTGCTGGTGTATATTGTCTTCTTTAATAAGAAGTCACTTGGAAATAATCTAGTGCATTTATTCTTTTCTCTTAGTACTTGTCCCAATTTATAGCTACATTTATTTCTTGATATATTTTATGTTGACCTTTCCAACTATAGACAGAAAACTCTCTGAGGGCAAAAACCTATGTTTGTAGGTTTCATTCCATACTCACACTTACATAGCATAGTGATTTCTATATTATAGTCACTCAATAAATTAATGTGTGAAAAAATGGAAGGAAAGATAGATGCATGAAAGTATAAATCGAGTGATGAGTAAATGACCATGAAATGAAATACCCACATAGAAAAAAAATAAACTTCAAAACACAGAGCGCATTATACAAAATAAAAATGAATGTAACCTATTTCTAGTTCTTAACGTCTTGAATTGATTCACATGTACAAATCATCTGCCCCTCAAAAAAGTTTCTATCAACAACTATTCTTCTTTATTGACATCTTAAATTTTGGAAAATTGAATTTTACAATAGGAAATAATTGAAAGTAGAAAAGGCATTAAATCAAGACATCAAATATAATACTTTGATCCAAAAATTTAAATATCAAGAAAGAACAGCATTGTTTGCTGGTTTATTTTTATTTAAATTAAATATTTGAAGCCATATCTAAAAGTTTTAGATATTCTCCTCATTGAAAAAAGGTCATAGAAAGGTTTTGACCAAACTCATTTTTCAATAAATTTGCTTACCCTGCTGTTTTCTGTTTATAAGGTACACATGTACTTTCATAATTTTGCAATGAAGTAGAAATGATAGTTTTAGGAATTTATTGGAGGAGAAAGATAATCAGTAATGGCTTTCCAGGAGTATAATTTATACAGACAGAAATATTTTAAACTACTATTAAATAACCATAAAATGAATGCCTCCAGTTATGAAAAGACGGAAAATGTATCCATTCTAATGATTTATATATGTGTACGTAAATGTGATGGTGCATGTATTTATGTATACATATTTTAATGATTTATATATTTGATATTTTTCATCATTCTAATGAGTACCTTTTGATAAATGTATACATTTGTCTTTCTCTAATGAGATTATCATTAGACACTAGGCCATCACAGTTCCTAGAACAGGTTTACTTACTGAGTGAGTGACAGAGATATGATTTGAAGAGGAAAAAAAGTGCAATTACTTGGCTTGTGATCAATACTGTGCCAAAATGTAATTTCTATGCTAATATTTAGGTAGATTGATTAAGCACTCATAAAATATTCCATAATTGACAAAAAACCTTGGAAGGAAATAATTGAAGTAATATTTTCAATGTTTTCAATCCAACTCCACCATGTCTGTTGCCCAAATAATGACTGTGTGTGTGACAGCAAATGACTTCAATGATTGTGGTTAGACAAAGGGATTCTGGAAAGTCAGTGCCCTGTGCTCTGGTGATTTTTCATCTTGGACTGCTTGACATGCATGCACTTATTCATGCACATACACCTCAAAATGAGCATGTAACCCTTAGTGTTATATAGATTGATCTGATCACTGCATTGCAAATAAAATGTTCAGATTTCTTTTTCATTTTTTAAAAATGTAGATTTTTATTTTCTTTTAAAAAGTGCTGTTTACATTTATATGTAGCTAAATAAAATTTTTCTGAGACTTCTACTTTTGTTTTATTCATTTAATTTTATTTTTCCATTATGCAACTATTCGTCTGTGAGAAATTATGTATCTCAAGACCAAACATGAGATATTTATTAAATTCAATAATTAATACTACCTGTTGTTAAAGTAAAAATACTTAATAAAATGTTTTCTTTAACATTTATACCATTTGCATTTATTACATACTTTTCTTTTTTAATTTTAGCTACCAAAATTTTTACAGATACTATAACAAAAAAGACTTGTCACATGTCCTGGGAGTTGTATGTTAACCAATTTCAGAAAAGTGTGATTAGGTATTATATTTGTAATTAGATGACCATTTATTTCTTAAACATCAAATAAGACTTCTTTTTTACATTTTCAAACTTTAGAAAAGTAAAACTTAAAACCAAACCAAAATAAAAATAAAAACCTTTCTGAATTATATTGTTGCTTTACCAATATCCTTAGCTTTCACATGAATATTGAAAAATAGATAATAATAAGAAAAAAGTAGATCAGGATGCAGATAGAATATGGAGGCTAGAGGAACAAATCCTCTTGCTCTGATATGCCCAATCAACAGCAGAATTGGTAGAGCACATGGCATCTGGACATTATGGTGAGTGAAGATCCCTCCTTCTGTATCCTAATTGTGATTAGATAATAATGGGGCTATTCCAATGAAAGAACATGAACAAAAACAGACATACACATGAAATTAAGCAGCCACTGCACTAATTAATTCATTCTACTTTCTAGTTTATCTGTAACTATGCACAGAATGTCTTTGACTGGACGTAGACTTTGTGTTGTTATTTCTAACACTATTCAGGTGAAGATGTCAAAAACTGTGACCTGTTGGTTAAGTGAAGATTTGGCTTTAACAATCATTTTGTGGCTGAGTGCCATGGCTCACGCCTGTAATCCTAGTACTCTGGGAGGCCGAGGCAGGAGGATTATTTTGAGTTCAGAAGTTCAAGACCAGTCTGAGCAAGAGTGAGGCCCCATCTCTTCTAAAAATAGAAAAAATTAGCCACACATGGTGGCGCAGGCCTGTAGTCCCAGGTACTTGGGAGGCTGAGGCAGGAGGGTCCCTTGCGCCCAAAAGTTTGAGGTTGCTGTGAGGTAGGCTGATACCATGGCACTCTAGCCTGGGCAACACAGCAAGACTCTGTCTCAAAACAAAACAGAACAAAATCATTTTGCTACTAAAATCAGTACTGTTGTATTTTAAAGGTTTTTAAATGTGTTTTAAAATAATTTTAAAGCATATATATTAAGATGCCTATGCATTGTCGTTTTCTAGAGTTGAATTTTTTATTTATTGTTAAATATATTAGAACACTTTCTTAAAAACAATGATTCTGCCTACATAGATATTAAGAAAATTAGTTTACTGATGATTTTTTATTAATCCAAATTCTTATATTGTAAGGAAAGTATATTCTCATAGAGAATCAAAGAATTATCCGAATGATAAGACACATTAGAGATCATGTGGGCTAACTTCAAGCTTCCCACAGCAGTACTGGCAATTGGCAATTAAAACTTCAGGTGTTTAGTCTAGAGTTGGAGCTGCCCACACCTTTCCGAGGTGTCTCAGTTCATTTTATTCTTCAGGATGACAATCCTTGACAACTATTGAATTAAAGCTATCGTATCTCCCATCAGTCTTCTCAAGCCTGAACTTGAGGACTTCTTCCCCCTGCCCTTTATCATGCTTTTCATATATTATGGTTTTCACATTCCTCTTTCACTCAGGTTTAAAATCAAGTATTATAATATGCCAGATGGATGGTTGCATTGGTTCAGCGGTGTGGGCTTATACCGATTTTGCAATCATGAAATCTGCCAAGTCTCTCACATGAATAGTGTTGATACAATTACCTATCAATTTGTTGGAATGAGAACTTTGAAGATAAATCTATACTACATCATCCTCCAAAATAAATTCTATATAAGTTAAAGATCAAAGTTTTAAAAAATGAAGTAAAAACAAATATAAATGTACTAAAATAATTCAAGGAAAAGGAAACATAGCAGGATAGACTTATAATCTTAGAGTAGTGGAGAGCTGCTTAAACCTGTTTGGTTTTCTTAATAATGTCATGTTGGAACAGATTGACAAATGTCTTAAAATGCTCTTCTCAGTTTTGATATCAAGATTCTATCAGCCTCATACAAGGATTTGGGCAATATTTCTTTTCTTTTGATTCTCTAGAATAAATGAGATTAGATGGGGTTTTTTTTTTTTAGTCCTTAAATTTATGATAAGGATGGCCAGTAAAGCCATTTGTACTTCAGACTTATTTCTGCCTCCCACCCTTCCGTTTGCAGAAAGCTGGGAGGTATAACAATTTTATGATATTTATGCAGAAGTTATTGATATATTCTGATTTCTATTTTTTCCTTGAGCTCTTTTTAGGTCATTTTTAATGTTCCTGTAGCATTTTAGCATTCATCTGTTTTAGTGTGTATGTATGTACACAATTTATTGGCATAAATTAAATTATATTGTCCCATGATTTTGTTGGTTATTGTTTGCTATTTTGGGGTACAAATATTATGTACACTTATACCTTTTCTATCCTTTCCTGGGTATTGACAATAATCTTTTCTCTCTCTCTTTTTAAAAAATTAATCTTGCCAGATGTTTGTCTATTTATTACTAATATTTCCAAAATAATTTTTTAGCTTTGTTAATCATCTCTTTTATTTCTTTGCTTCATACAGTAATAGCTTTTAGTCTTATTATTTATTTTCTTCTAATTTCGTTAGGTTCATTTTATGAGGTTTTTCCTAATTTCTTGAGTTGAAACATTAGTAATTAGTTTTCATCTTTTATGATATCAGAAATAGGGCTATCACTGTGTAGTATTATTAAATATTTTGTTTCTATTATGATTAACGTTTTAACCTATTATTTCTTTTGAATTATTTAAAAAATATTCATTTATTGTTTTTTTGCACATTCAAATCCCTTCTCCACTCCATTTCCTCCATTATTTTAATTTTTACTTTTTGGAGAAGAACATAAATTATCAATTAAAAACAAAAATATAGAAACTAATATAATGGCTACTTATTGAAAAATTAATGTAAATCAATATAATTAAAGTGTAGAATCATATGAAATCCTTATTCCTGTGATATTTATAATAGTCACTTTACTTATTGAGTAATATAGTATAAATAGTTTTTATTGTCTTTGTTCTCCAATTCAAGTTTTCATTATAGTATAGGCAATTTGATAAAAAGTAATATAAAATAGTTACTATCATTAACTATCATCAATATAATTATCATTGACATTTTAATTATTGTCATTTCTTTATAATCTTATAAAATAGACTAAATGTCTAAGTAAAGCTAGTAAAAGGTAAAAAAAAAAAACAAAACAAAACAAGCTGTTTCAAAGTTATTTTGCCCCTGATAATTCTAGTCAGAAATAAGGGTTGTGTGCTCTTCTGATAACTATTAAAGTGAAGCAATTTTCCATGACACTTCATATAAGAGGGCTATTCAGTTAGGGTGACATGCTTCCTATTTCAGAATATTTTATTTTAGTGATGTTGGTATTTATTTGAAGCAGGGGATGAATACCAATACCAATCTTTCAATATTCTGAACTAGCAATCTTTTCAATAGCAGACACAGTATACTTTGGGAAAAAAATACTGCACATTTATGTTGCAAGAGTATGAATTAATAGTTTTACATCTTAACTTGTGGTTGAAACTTCAATTTAAAAAAGCATTTGGAGTTTATACTTCAGGTGTTTGGAATATTTACTCATAATATCCATTATATTATAATTATATAAGTGTAGTACAGTCAACATAAAAATAGATCACAAGAATAGTTTTCTTTCAATTTTTGAATGTAATAAAATTTGGCTACAGAATGGGAGAAAATATTACCATATTATTTATCTGATAAACAGCTGATAACTAGAATCTATATAGAACTAGGGAAAATCAGCAAGAAAAACCAAATAACCCCATCAAAATTTGGGCAAAGGATATGAACAGAAACTTTTCAAAAGAAGATACACTAATGGCCAATAAACATATGAAAAAATGCTCAACGTCTCTAATCATCAGGAAAATGCAAATCAAAACCACAATGAGATATCACTTAACTCCAGTGAGAATGGCCTTTATCAAAAAGTTCCAAAACAATAAATGTTGGCCTGGATGCGGAGAGATAGGAACACTCATACACTGCTAGTGGGACTGCAAACTAGTACAACCTCTATGGAAAGTAATATGGAGATACCTCAAAGAGCTACAAGTAGAACTACCATTTGATCCAGCAATCCCATTACTGGGCATTTACCTAAAAGAACAAAAGACATTCTATAAAAAAGATATCTGCACTCGAATGTTTACAGCAGCACAATTCACAATTGCAAAGATGTGGAATAAACCTAAGTGCCCATCAATACATGAGTGGATTAATAAACTGTGGTATATGTATACTATGGAATTCTACTCACCACAAAAAACAATGATGATCCAGCACCTCTTGTATTATCCTGGATAGAACTGGAACCCATTCTACTAAGTGAAGTATCACAAGAATGGAAAAACAAACACCACATGTACTCACCATCAAATTGGTTTTAACTGATCAACACTTAAATTCACATATAGTAATAACATTCATTGGGTGTCAGGTAGATGGGGGGAGGAGGGGATGAGTATATAAACACCTAATGGGTGTAGTGCACACTGTCTGGGGGATGGACACATTTGAAGCTCTGACCCGGGTGGGACAAAGGCAACATATGTATCCTAAACATTTGTACCCCCCTAATATGCTGAAATAAAATAAATATATAAATAAATAAATAAAAATTTGGAATATTTTTATGCCTCAAATTTCCAGCAAAGTTTGAAAGTTAAATGTATATAATTCTGTTACTATAAGTATTAATAAAAACATAAAATTATAGTGGTTAAGTCTCCTGTTAACTTACAATGTAATGCTTCCATCATTAAATGTCCATAAACTCAATAAATTGTATTAATTCTTATGAATGTTTCTAAGTGTAACACTTTTTAAAAATACTGTATAGTATAAATTATATATAGCTCCTATTCTATAATCTCTAACTCAGAAATAAAACTTTTAAGTACACCTAATTAAACAAGTCCATTGATTCTTACACACAACTTCCTTTGGGTTATGTAGTACCTTTGCATGGAGCATTTACGTCAACTGACTCCTATTTTTGAAGTTTAAAAGTAGCAGTGACCAACACAGAATATTCATTTTAAATAAAATATACTCATCTTGAATTTGTAAAATAATATTCAATTGTTAATTGCAGATAATTTATTTGTAGATATAGCATTTCAACTTGAAATCTCCATTTTACAAATAACTTATTATGAAGAAAGAATTATAGCAGTTTTTCCATCCAAGGTAAAAAACTATCAAGAGTCAGCATTTTAATACGGTCATGAAGATATAAGCACTTAAAGAAGAGTAAGCTTTTCAAATCCAGAATAAGAGAGCAGCCTAAATTGGTCAACTCTGCTCTGTAAGTCTACGACTGGCAGTTGTGTTTGAATGAGACCTAGACAATTCTATTACTTTTTAATTTTAATACTATAACTGTATTTGAATATTTGTCTATGACACAGCTAGCCAATTATCTATGATAAAAATGCCTACTTAGTAAATTTATTCTTTGTATACCAGAAATATAGTCATTATTACTTACCGTTTGAATCCCAGGGATTTTTAAAATTTATATTTTAAGTCTTTTTACAAAAAAAAATTATCTTTTGAGCATTATTTGGACTAAAGTTGGGAACAATTCTTTTCCATTTTAAGTAAAATGTTAAAATTATTTCACCAATGTTACACTGTGAGCTCAAGTGGGCAGGGTCATTTGCTTATTTCACAGATGTACTCCAAGTCTCAGCATAGTGTATAGCATGTTATAGAAACTCAATACCTTTTTGTTTAATTTCTAATGTAAAATAACACATTTTAGATAAATGTTGTACTATTGAAAGAGGGAAGAAAGATGCAGCATTTTTCTGTAAGGATTTTGAAGTCCTGATTTCATTGGTAGCCTTTATCAGAAATCAAATATGTTTTTAAAAACATTTTGGCAAGTTTAGATATAAATGAAGGCACTATGGATTTTCAGCATTTGCCGAATAGTCATTAGGTAAATGTATAATCTGATATATCAGCTTCATTTCAGGTATTACTTTTCAAGTACTAAGAAACATGGCATTTCAACAGGCATTATTGATTTGTCACATAAATCATACTAACCTAAAGAAACATTTTAAGGTGTCTGGAAACTTGTACAATACCTTGTGTCTCAGTTCGTTTTGTGCTGACGTAACAAAATACCTGGGACTGGGTAATTTAAAATGAACAGAAATTTATTTTCTCGCAGTTCTAGAGGCTGGTAAGTCCAAGATCAAGGCACCAACATCTGGTGAGCATCTCCTTGCTATGTCATCACATTGTAGCAAGTGGAAGGGCAAAGAGGCAAAGGGTTTTAAAGGGGTCAAGGGAAACTTCCCCCTCTCCCTCTGAAGGCAATTAAATTTCAACATGATTTTTGGAGAGGACAAACATTCAAGCCATATAATTCCAGCCCTGGCTCCCTAAACACATATTTCTCACATACAAAATACATTCATTCCATCTCAATAGCCCCCGAAGTTTTAACTCATTCTAGCATCAACTCAAAAGTCCAAAGTCCAGAGTCTCATCTAAATGAATGAGAGACATTCAAAGTATGATTTATCCTGAGGAAAATTTCCCTCTAGCTATGAGCCTGTGAAATCAAACAAGTATTCACTTCCAAAATACAATGGTGGGATAGGCATAGGATAAACATTCCCATGCTAAAAGGGAGTAACACAAAAGAAAAAAAAAAAGTAACCGGTCCCAGGTAAGTCCAAAACCCAAAAGGGCAAACAGTACTAAATTTCAAGGCTTGAGAATAATCTTCTTTGACTATATGTTCTACCTTCTGGGTACACTGGAGTGAGGGTTAGGCCCCCAAAACTGTGGGCAGCTCTGCCCCTATGACTTCGCTGGATTCAGCCCACACGGCAGCTTTCACAAGTTGGAGTCTCATATTTGCAGCTCTCCCTGCAGGGAGTTTCTCTGCAGTGGTTCCACCCTGCAGCAGGTTTCTGCATCAACCTTTGAAATCTGGGTGGAAGTAGCCATGCCTCCACAGCTCTTGTATTCAGAGTACCTACAGAATGAGCACCACACAGACAATGCCAAGGTTCATGGCTTATATTAATATATTTTGGAGTGGTGGCCAAAGTCGCACCTGGGCACATTTGCGTTACAGCTGGGAACAGGTGAGGAATGTGCACCAAAATGAGGGGAGCAGAAACTTGAGGTGGCATAGGATGGTGAATGCTGAGGTCCCGTGTGCACCCTAAGCCCTTTTCTGGAAACTTTTCCACCCTAAAGGCCCTAACATTCTAACCCTGTGATGGAAGTGGCATCCCAAAAGATTTCTGAAATGTCTTTGCAGTCATTGTCCCATTGTCTTGATGAACAGCACCCGTCTTCCTTCTAGCCTTACTAATCTCTTTATCAAAAAGTCACTTGGCCACACCTTTGGTTTTCTCTCCTAAACATACTTCCTTTTTCTTTACTTAGCTAGGCTGAGAATTTTCCAAATTCTGCTCTTTTTTAAATTATAAATTCTGTTTTTTTACAATCTTCTTTTTAAAAATTCTTTCTTTAAATCATTTCTCTCTTCTTGCATTTTACTACATGCATTTAAGAGAAATCATGTATTACTCTGAATGTTTTGCTGCTTATATATTTCTTTCACCTAATATCCTAGTTCATTGCTCTTAAATTCTGCTTTCCATAAAGCCCCAGGGCATGGACAAAATTCAGTCAAATTCTTTGCCACTTTACAATAACGATGACCTTTCCTCCAATTTCCAATATCCTGTTTCTCATTTTCATCAAAGACCTTATCAGAATTGCCCTTACCATTCGTTTTCCTATCCACATTTTAGTCACAACCATTTAAGTGATCTCTAAGAAGTTTCAGACTTTTGCTGCAGCATTTATCTTCTGAGTCCTCACCAGAATTACCTTGAACACTCCATTCATGGTTATGTAGACTTTTTCTAGCCTGCTCCTCCAAATACTTGCAGCCTCTACCCATTGCCAAATTGCAAAACTGCTTCCACAGTTCTAGGTATTTGTTATAGCAATACCACACTCTCAGTATCAATTTCCTGTTATAGTCCATTGTATGCTGCTATTATATAACAGAATACCTTAGAATGGGTAATTTATAATAAACAGAAATTTATTTTCTCACAATTCTGGAGACCAAGAAGTCCAAGGTCAAGGCACCAGCATCTGACAAGAGCATTTTTGCTGAGGAAGGGCAAAGAGACAAAAGGGGCTGAGTTCATCTTTTTATAACGGCATAACCCACCCCTGAGGGCAGAGCTCCCATGGCCTAATCACCTGTCAAAGGTCCCACCTTTTTATACTGTTATAGTGGCAATTAAATTTAGACATGAATTTTGGAGGGTACAAACATTTAAATCATAACAGCCCATATGGTCATCCACGGTACAACAACATGCCTTCAGTTTAGACATAAAATTTGAAACCAATATTTTTTTTTTTACTTTTATCCTGAAAGCATGAAACATCTTGTACATGTATCTTTGTAAAAATTTCACTATATGGCCAGCAATCATAGTATATTGAATTTCTATCTTTCTATTTAACAAGAAAATACATGAATGTTAATAACCAACACATATATCCACTGTTCAGCATTTATAAAGTTTGTCAGAAGCACTTATATTTATGTGTCAATTGGGACCATACCACATTAGCCCTAATTTACAAGAATCATTCATCACAGATAACACCTGCTGCAATAAAAAATATTGTTAGGTCTGGAGCCAAGAGGGGGACACATGGAGCCTCATGTGTAGCAAAATGCTATTTATTTTGAACATCTGGGTGTAGATGGGTGGAGGCTGAAAAAGGCATCCAGGAGAGAAAAGGGGAGAGCCTTAGGTTTTATAGAGGGTTTTTCAGGGAGGAGTAAACAAATTCCTTTCAAACCAGCAGAAAGATGAGGAAAGTAAGTTCCTCTCTTGCATTCCATTTCTTTATCTCCCTAGGGAACAACCAGGAGGGATAAACATCATCCTTGTCAGGAGAGATAAGTAAAGTAAGTTCCCTTTTTGCATTTCATTTCTTTTTCTCCCTAGGGGTTAGGCAAAGGCTACCTGCCTAATACACCCCTAGGAAGGGGAGAAGGGTGGGTTTTATAGGTTTGGATGGAAGTTTGGGGAGGGTGAATTCTTTAAGCTTAACAAATATCAAACAATGTCATTTTTTTTCTTACCATCTCTGCTGCTTATTTATTTGTTTTCTAAATTTTCTTACTAGTATTTTTTTTTTATTTCAGCGTATTACAGGGGTACAAATGTTTAAGTTACATATATTGTCTTTGCCCCACTCGAGTCCGAGCTACAAGTGTGCCAATCCCCCAGACAGCGCACTGCACCCATTAGGTGTGAATATACCCAATCCTTCCTCCCCTCTCCTACCTGCCAGACACCCAGTGAATGTTCCTACCATAAGTGCATTTCACTGTTGACTGATTAATACCAATTTGATGGTGAGTACATGTGGTACTTGTTTTTCCATTTTTGTGATACTTAGTAGAATGGGCTCCAGCTCTATCCAGGATAATACAAGAGGTGCTAGATCACCATTGTTTTTTGTGCCTGAGTAGAACTCCACAGTATACATATACACATTTTATTAATCGACTCATGTATTGATGGCACTTGGGTTGTTTCCACATATTTGCAATTGTGAATTGTGCTGCTATAAACATTCAAGTGCAAATGTCTTACTAGTATTCTTAGTATTCAATTCCTCACTAGAATTGTTTTACCATTCAGATAAATGACTGTTTCAGCTATTATTATAATATTTATACATCTTACTTTATATTTTAATAAAACAAGACAAGCAAATCCCCTCATAATAATTTGTAAGAAATTGATCTCACTTTTCCATAATAATTTCACTAAAAAGTACTGTTATTGCTAAGCCTAACTTTTTAATATTTTATACATTTCATTATTTCATTGCATTATTTCTTTTATAATTTCTGAACAAGGAAAAGGAGAATAATTGCTCTAACCTGTGTTTGTCCAACATGATAGACACTATCCTTATGTTGTTACTTAAATTTAAATTAAAGTTAAATAAAATTTAAAACTCAGATCTTTAGTCTCACTAACCATATTTCAAGAGCTCAATAGCCACATGTGTCTAGTGTCTGCCAGACATATTTAGAACATATGTATCATTGCAGAATGCTCTATGGGACAGAGGTGGTTTAGAGTATGGCAAAACTAGTATATATTTAATTGTTACTTGCAAAATCTTGACGTACTCTGAAAATTTTGTAGTAATTTCTAATGAGTTTTATAGAAATAAAATGAGGTTGTTGATCTTATTATGGAAATAATAACTGTCTTCAATATTAGTTCCTTTACACCAGGACATTGAGTAGAAGTTGTGAAGAACTTCAAACTTAGGAAAACATTAGGATCTGGGGGGTGGAGGAGGGGTGGAGAGGATAAAAATACCAGAAACATAATAATAAGAAGCTACATTAAAAATCTCTCACATGACATTGTTTCTTAAATTACTTGGATTTCCTTTTGCTTTCTCATTTCTGTATTCATTTCTTCATTAATTCCACAACTATTTATTAAGGCCCAATTAAGACACTGTTCTAAATCCTGAGGAAACTGGACATAAATGTGATGGTCTGAAAGTTTGCGTTTCCCAAAATTCATGTGTTGAAATTCTAACTCCCAAGGTGATAGTATTAGGAGGTGGGGCCTTGTGAGGTGAGTGGGTCATGAGGGAGAGCCCTCATGAATGGAATTAGTGCCCTTATAAAAGAAGCCCAAGAGAGCTTCTTTGGCTCTTCCACCATGTGAGGACACAGTGAGAAGGTGACTGTGTGTGAACTAGGTAGTGAGCTCTCACCAGACACTGAATCTGTTGGCATCTTGACCTTGGACTTCCCAGGCTTCAGAATTTTGAGAAATATATTTCTATTGTTTATAAGCCATTGAGTTTATGGTATTTTTTACAGCAGACTGAACAATAGACAAAGAAAAACAATATGTATAGTATGTCAGATGGTAATGAGTGCCAAAGCATGCCAAAATCAAAAAAACAAAACAAAACAAAACAAAGAAACAAAAAACAAACACAACCAACTACCCAACCAAAGAAAAAACACACCAGGGAAGGAAAATGGGTATTTAGAATGGGTATTTATTCTGAATGAAATGATAAGAAAAGTCTGTCCCAATAAGGTATATTTAAGCAGGGACATGAAACTTAATGTGTTTCTCAATAGTTTCAAGATTTTTTTTTTGTTTTAGGCATTATGCTTAGACTTTGGAGCCACAAGAAGGTAAAAGCTTTTGTCTCATCCTTAGCAAGGTCTAGAGAAGAAGATAACAAGAGGATACCCATTACATACAATCTGCTAAGTATTGTATTAGAAGTATACACATGTGATAACGTTTCCCTATCCACTAGCTAAGGTTTTAACCTCAAAGGAATATCTAGCCTCATGAACAGTACTGAGAATAATAATCCATTTCTTTATTCAAAATTTATTATTTCACAGAAAATAACTAATTATTAAGCAAAGAATCGTAAAAAAATCCATTAGCTAAAATCGGTCTCATTCTGGACAATATATATAAAAACTTTTAACAACTTTTCATTTTTTAAAGTTAAACTGTCCTCCCTTTCAGAGAGATGAGGTAACAATTGATAAAACTAATGAACATCAAATCTAAAATGTAGAATAAATGAACAAATAAAATTTGTATGATGTCATTATTGTCAAGTAATACTAATAAATAAATGTAGTAAAACATGAAAATTTCATAGTAAATCTTATCCTACTGACAGGATTAATTAATTTTATACATGTTTTAGAAAAAAAGTAATTACAATTTCCCTGTTGTTTTCTGATCCTTTTTGGTTAACTCAAAAAATAAGGTATAATATTAGGAAATTCATTTTTTGAATTTTAGTTTTCTAAACTGAAAATGAACTATCATGAAATTAAAACAGATGTAATTTTTCATGTGCTTCATGATGGATGTCTTGGAAAGATTTACATGGAGAGAATAAACACTTCTATTAGTTATCTCCAATTACCCGTGAAACAAATAAAAGGCAGATAAGAGATTGATTACTAAAAATCTGCAAGTAATTGAGTAATAAGGCAAAAGTAATGTTATATGTTTATACAGTGTAATCTAAGAACATGATTTTGTTTGCATAAACTGATTACAAAGCAGTTGAAATTAATATGACTTTTAGGTAAGGACAAAATATAAGGAGTTTGAAGATAGCAATCATCTGAAAATAAAACGATTCCAAACATATTTTAGGAGATCATAAAAGAATGTCTGACTCTACAATATATAGAAACCATTTTATGTTCTGGATGAAACTTATAAACAAAAAATAATATTTGCTTAAAGCCCATGTTTTAATTAAGCAAAGTTTCAGTGTAAATTAATTCAGCCAAGATTTTAGTCATCTGTAACATCATACAATTTTACTGTTATTTCTACAATCCATGAACTTGAAATTGATTCATTTTATGCTACAGTTGAGTTATTAAATAATTTCTGAGGAAATTTTAATTATCACTATGACTGTTTTCCAGATAGAAATAAAAAGATCTTAAATGCACATGAGTCGAAGCTTCTGCACAGCAAAGGAAATAATCAACAGAGTGAATAGACGACCTACAGAAAGGGAGAAAATATTCACAACTTATATAACCAATAAAGGGCTAATATGCAGAACCTACAAAGTACTCAAATCAAGGAAAAAATAAACAATCCCATTAAAAAGTGGGCAAAAGACATGAACAGAAGTTTTTCAAAAGAAGACAAATGGCCAAAAAACATATGAAGTAATGTTCAATGCCACTCTAGTGAATTTTTCATTTCTTTTACTCATGTCTTGAAACCTTTTTCTTTTTTTACTTCTTTTGTTGGTTCTGAACTTCCTCATCAATTCATCTTGTTTGCCATCCATATACTGAATTCCATTTCTGACATTTCAACAGTTTCTTTTCAGTCGGGGTGTATTGCTCTGGATACATTATGTTCTTTTGGTGGTGTTGAACTAGCTTGTTTTTTCATGTTGCCAGAATGTTTTTGCTGGTTTCTTCTCATCTGAAACTGTTCTCTCAGCTCAGTGCTGATAGGTTTGCAGTGCATCTGTACTCCTTTGCTGGAAACTCTCAGACTTTGTGAGAAAGAGGAGAGGTCCCTATATAATCCTTTTGTGTCCTATTCTCGAGGATTGACCCCACTGGAGAAGGGTGCGAGTTGCTTCTAGTTTGCCAATTTGGCCCCCTTCCCCAACAATTCTTAGAGAATGGTTCTGCTGTCAAGTAATGCTCTTAATTTTTGTTTAAGATAGTCTTTACATTTCCTTTTTTTTTTTGAAAGACATTTTCACTGGGCTTAGAATTTTAGATTGAGATTTTTTTTTTCTTTCAGTACTTTAAAAAATGTCATTATATTGTATTCTAGCCTCTATGTGTTCCCAAACAAGCCTGCTATAATTATTATCTTTTTTCTTTTGTGTGACTACATTATTTTTTTAAATATCTGGCTGCCTCAGTATTTTCCCTTTGTCTTTTGATTGCAGCAGTATGAATACGATATATAACTTGGGTTGTTTTTCTTTTTTCTTTCCTACTTGGTGTTTCTGAATTCTTGAATCCGAGATTTGTTCCTTGTTACTAAATTTAGAAAATTCCTGTACATTATTTTTCAAATATTTCCTTGTGTTCTTTTTTTCCTTTTGGGAATACCAGTTATACATATATTGGACTATTTGGTATTGTTCCACTGCTCTTGAATACTTGGTTCAGCTTTTTCCCCCTCCAAAATTATTTTTCTAATTGTGTTTAAATTTGAGTAATTTCTATTTACTTATTTCAAGTTCACTGATTGTTTTCTTATCTTTGCTGTGTCTAATAACATTCTCATTTGACCTTGAAGATAGTCTTTATCTCTGTAAGATCTTTTCCATTTCTAGAAATTTCATTTGATTTTTTCTTATAGTTTCCATGGCTTCCCAGAAATAATTAAGTGATCTTCAATAGTCTAACTTTTTCATTAGATTCTTTGATATATTAATCATAGTTACTTTAAATTCCTTGTCAAACTGCTCCAACATCTGTATCTTATCTGAGTCTGGTTCTGATGATTGTCTTTTGAGAAAGATTTTACTTTTTCTTTCTTTTTGTATGCTTCATACATTTTTATTAACAACTAGTCATTTTTTTTGTAGACTAGTACAGACTGAGGTAAACGGTTTTAACCAGGAAACTTGCAAACCCTTCCTTCTGTTAGGTGTTTAGGGTGGGAGTTTGAGTTAATCTTGTTAGAAATTTGGCTGGATTTAAGGTTTATTGTTGCTACGGTTACCCTCATTGCACTACAAGTCTTCAAATTTCTCTAGCAATACCTGTGATTTAAGGTGGGGCATAGTTGGCCAATGTATTCTTTCCTCAATATTCGTCTCACCCTCATCTTTAGTTTTTCTTCTGGCTATACCTCAGAGAGTTTTCTTCCACATTCTTCCCTCTGCCAGTAGGTTTCTGCTATTACTTTTTATTGGATGTTTGTTAGACTGACAGTGAGTACTGAGAGCACTGGGCGTTGTTCTCTGTCCTCACTTGTAGGCAGGACCCCATCCGTGGAATACAGGATTTCGTCTTCTTAGTGCTCTTATCCCCTACCGTGGCTGGAGTTCTGTCCTAACATAGATTGCCACCCTTTTCCTAGGGCTATTGTTTTGTTCTGTTTTCTTTCTTCTGCATGAGTTCTTTGGTGCTGTAATGGAAAAATTGTTTGTTGTCCTTCACCCCGCAATTAAAGCTTTTGTTCCATAGAGGAACCATTTTTTGCTTGGTCTAGGTATCAAATGAATAATGTCTGTTCTACTTTTTGGAAGATTTTATGCAGAATTCATTTTATTTCTTCCTTAAATATTTAGGAGAATTCACTAATTCAGCCTCCAAGTTATCTCTGTGGAAAAGTTTTTAAGTACAACTGTAGGTTCCTTAATAGTTGTACGAACTAATCAGATTACCTATTTCTTCTTCGTTGAGCTTTGACAGTTTGTAGCTTTCAAGGAATCTACCTATTTCATTTATGTTGTCAAATGTATTGCCATAAAACGTTAATAATCTCATATTTTTTAAAATATCAGTAGAATCTTTGTTTATATAAGTTCTAATATTCCCTTTTTGTATCTTTATGACTTATGAATGATTTAGAAATGTTTTATTTAGTTTCCAAATATTTGGGATTTTCCAGATATGTCTTTTAAATATCTTTTGTTTTACAATGGATATAGCAGGTACTGCATATATACACAATTTTATATAGTTCTATCACTATTTTTGCTTTATTAGTTGGACTTCTTCTATAGACGAAATTAACCTTTTCTATAACAGTATACTTCCCACACACATATATACACAATTTTTTTATAGTTCTATCATTACTTTTGCTTTATTAGTTGGACTTCCTTCTTCTATAGAGGAAATTAACCTTATCAAGTATTCAGCTACCATTAAACAGTTTTATATTATAAAGTACTATAATTTCTTTTTTCCATTTTATTTGCCAATTTGCAGAATGAGTTATTACATCAGCACTCTACAATGGTAGAGTAACCATGTAACTTAACCTCCAAACTATGATATTGCTGAGTAAAATGGAGTGATATTAATAATTATCCTAAGATAACAGTCATAAGCTGGGAATATTCTAGGCAAACCAGGCAAACCTACCTAAAGGTTATACATGAATATTTTAGAAAATTGACTATGAACTCACGGATATCTTGTATTTTATATTTCAGTTCACTGCAATCATTATTCTTTTTGACACCCTAATTTTTAATCTTTGGTTACTGAAAGCTGCTTCAAGTTGCCTTCTGTGTCCTTTTGAGATGATCTGAGCAGTCTTTGACAACTTTCTTTTCTTTCTTGGATAACATGCTCATCTTGTATATTCCCTTCACACAGACCTAGAAATAATTATTTCTCAAAGGATCCTGGTTTATTTTAGTGAGGATTGATATGTAGATACTAAAATATTGTTTTCAGAGCTCATTGTTTCTGTGTTATTGTTTTTATGCCTTTTCGATGAATAAACTTTATTAAAGAAAGATTAATCATGAGTCTATATTGATATTTCTAAATCAAATGGAAGATTGCTGGGATTTCATTTAACTTCTATATTCACAAATTTGCATTTATTTTCTCTTACACTTAAGATACTGATTATATCATTTTAATATTTCCAAAATTTTCTAATTTAATATATATTTACTCAATACCAGTGTTTTTACTAGTAGTGACTAATAGATTTTCAAATTTCTTTGATGCTAGTTTTATCTTTCAGATATATCCCAGTAACAATGGCAATTACAATACTATGTTTTAAAATCATGTTTAATAATTCTTGTTTGAGTGGTTATGATACTCAATTGTTATATGATTTGAGGGTATTTTAAAAAAATTTATTTTTATAATTTAAGTAAAATATTTAAAAGCTTCCAAATTCAAAACTATAAAATGAATTATTTTAAAAGAGTTGTAGCTTCTTTTTTATCACTTAACTGTTTCTATATTTGCCACTGTTTCAAAAGATAACATTAATAAAACCAAATTAATGTTACTGTATTGAAACCAATTTGACTACGTTTACTGATAGATATATCAACGCACAAAGATAAGTCTTTTTTTTTTAATATTTATTTATTTATTTATTTATTTATTTATTTTTGAGACAGAATCTCACTTTGTTGCCCGGGCCAGAGTGCCGTGGCGTCAGCCTAGCTCACAGCAACCTCAAACTCCTGGGCTCAAGCAATCCTTCTGCCTCAGCCTCCCAAGTAGCTGGGACTACAGGCATGTGCCACCATGCCCGGCTAATTTTTTTTTCTATATATATTTAGTTGGCCAATTAATTTCTTTCTATTATTAGTAGAGACAGGGTCTCACTCTTGCTCAGGCTGGTTTCAAACTCCTGACC
>CAUYRT010077374.1:0-11532 GCA_963574885.1 Lepilemur ruficaudatus
CACAGTGCTCACCACATCCCTCAGATGTGCATCTACCCCTCACCCCCCAAATCTCTAGTGAACACCGCCACCATTTGAGCACCATAGTGTTAATCAGTCAGTACCAGTTTGATGGTGAGTACATGCAGGGCCCATTCTTCCGGTCTTGTGTCACCTCACTTCGAATAATGGGTTCAGGCTTAATCCAGGATAATATAAGCGGTGCTATGTTTTTGGAGTTTCTTATAGTGTGGCTGGGAAGAATTTCAGGAGAAAAAGGGGCTTTCAGAAAAGTGTTTATGTTAGAAACTGAGGCACATGGAGTCTACATAATACACATTTTTAAAAATGTATTTGCAAAAAACAAGACTTCCCTTCTCTCTTTCCATGTAAGCAGCCTGAGGAAAGGGTTATATCCCTGAACCACACTGCCCAGAACATGAGAGCTATTGAACTTGTAAATAAGGTCAGATTTAGATGAGTTTTAGAAACAAAGGCATTTGTCACCCATTTAAACTTTCCATTTAGTCATCTGAAGACCTTAAAGAAGTGGATTCTTGGTAAATTGATTTCCCAGAGTGAGCCAATAGAGGAAGCTCCTCCACGTGTTCACCATCCCGTCATGTGGGACACACCGTCCTCTAGAGAGGACAGACTTGAACACACGTGAGCGTCTATCCGTGGTTTTACGGATGCCAGGGCACCTTTGCTCATGATCTCACTGAATCTTTACGGTAGCTCTGTGGGGTAGAGTCCCTCTACCCCTCAATGATTTTTCTGTCTTGGGATTGAATTTCATGTATCACCTCTATTTTACAAATGAAAACCCGAGCTTCTTAGAGATTGAGTTTGAGCTCCAGCGCTTGTGGGTGAGCCAGGTTTAGAACCAAGATCAGTTGGAGTCTAAATACCACCTCCTCTCCCAGCCCCTGTCCCCAGTACTGTGTTCTTCATTAACTGAATTGACTGACTTATTTTTTTAGAGAGAGGGTCTTGCTCTGTTGCCCAGGCTTGAGTGCAGTGGCTCGATCATAGCTCACTGCAGCCTTGAATTCCTGAGCTCATGTGATCCTCCCACCTCAGACTCCCAAATAGCTGGGACTGTAGGCATGCACCACTGCACCTGGCAGTTCACTTGTTTAGATCTTTAATGTTGATAATAAGCAGGTGTGTGTTACTATAGATTCAGAATCCCGGTAGATTAAGTGGTAGTTAACCAATTGCAGGCGTTTTCAGGATACTCTTAAAGTGTGGCTGATACTCTCAGAGCCACTAGATACAAGGACCGTTTCCAGGATGAGGTGGATTTTGAGCTGGGCTGGAAGGAACCTGAGGGACGGAATGCCAGAATGGTTATTTTGGTGTCCAGTACGGGGAGCTTTTCTCAGTCAGCCCCAGTCTTGTGATCGGAAACTCTGTGCCCATATAGTGCCTCATCTTACAATTGGGTTGTAAAACCAAAGGCCTGTATAACTCTGTGGATTATGTATCTGGTAGTTTCTGGGGCTGTGTCCTGGCCCATTTCCAGAGTAAGTAATTCCATCCTGCTGAGCTTCCGTTGACCAAATTGCAAGAGCCTGGGTGCAGAGTTTTTCCTTTTGCAGTAAATGAATAAACACACGTGGATATTTAGAAGAGTGTCTGTATTTACTAAGTGGATAGGTCAATTAATGCTAGCTAACATTGCATCCACCAACAGCCAAGGACTTGTGATTCATAGTTTTAGAAGTAACTTGAAGGAGTTATCCTCAAGAATCTAATGCCTGTCTTCTAAGGCAGTCCTCCCCTTGTGGAGCAGTTCAACTAGCAGAAGTATTTTCTTGTGTTTCTTAGAAACCGCCATCCCTCTACCCACCCCTCATGAATGCATTCTTGTTAGTCAACAAACCTCAGTAAATGACACTCAGAAGTGGGCTTACTTTCCATGGAACCTCTAAGTTCCCACCCCTCAGGTGCTGTTCCAGAATCCTGTCTTTTGTGCAATTGGTTTCAAAGCTAAAAGTGGGAGTTTAGATTTGTTCCTATTAAATTCTATTATTTTTAACTTTAGCCCATGACCCAAAGCTGGTAAGATCCTTCTGAATTGTAACTGACAAGCTCAGTGTCCTTAGACATCGAATAACTTCTGAAGAGCTGTCTGTCACATGGGAGGGTGTAGACCCATTGTGTGGAAGTTCCAAAGAATATTCTGACTCAGCATTATACAGTCAGGATCCTGGGGGCTGCTTTTGTTATACCTAAATGTGTGTCTTCCACGGGTGGGGAACCTGTGGCCTTGGGCCCACATGTGGCCTTCTGGATCCTTGAGTGTGGCCTTTTGACTGAATCCAAATCCCTTTTCATAAAGAGATTTTCATAAAGGGATTTGTTCTGTGAAGTTTGGATTTGGTCGAGGGGCCACACTTGGGGATCTGAAGGGCTACATGTGGCCTTGAGGCTGCAGGTTCCCCACCCAAGCGAGCTGTGTGTGTGTGTGTGTGTGTGTGTGTGTGTGTGTGTGTGTGTGGTTTTGTTTGGGAGCAGGTGGAAGGGGGAGAAGGTGAGCTAGCCACTGCCCAGAGAGTTCGCTCTTATTCTTTTAACTTCTCCAATAAACCGCTTTGGAGCTAGAACAGACTCCAGAGTAGAGTACGGTACAGTTTGAATTTTATAAGACTCTTAGATCCCAACAAAAATTGTAATAGTTTAAGTAAATTCAAAAAGCCCACACTGCAGGCATTGGAGAGTTCATTGGGGGTTACTCACAAAACCCTTTCTTGTGGAGTAATTAGTACCATAACATTTGGCAATTTAAAAAGTCCCGTGTAAATGTACATATGCTGGCGAGATGTAGTAAATGTTTTGCTGACAAGTTCTTTGAATGCTCAGTGGCAGCATTTAAAGGCAGACAACCTGAGGGGTTTTTTTTCCTTTTTTTTTTTTTTAAATCCAAGTGCTGCCAAGTCTACAAAGCTGAAAGGGAAGAAGCAAAAAGCACCCGCTAGTTCTGGTATTAATTGTGTAATATTCAGGTGCCTCAGAGTTTCTGCACCTGGGATCTGTGGATAGACACGGATGGGGGAGGGCAGGGGACGGGATACAGTTGGGATAGAGAAGGAAAGAGGACAGGTTGGTTGCTGTCAGGTGACAGCTCTGGAACATGGGCAGTCCTGGTGCTGGGTGCAGCCCCCAGCGCCTGTTTCCCTCCTGGGTGCCGCTGTTGTGACATTGCGTGGGCTTGAGGGCACGGGAAGTGGCAGAACTGTGGAGACAGGAAGCCTCCCCGGGCCTCCCCTTTTCGATCAGTCCTCAGGAGCAGTTCTTCTCCCGTTTTGGGAGGCCTTTGAATTAATGATCTGATGCCTTTTCGACAAAGGAATATTGATATGTTAGTGTGCCGGACAGCAGGGAGTACTGGATTAGATCATTTTCACGTTGGTGTTGTGCCAGCTTGACATTTGTTTGAAAGCTTATCCCTTTGTGACTATAGGTTACATGCATAATTTAAGGGGAATAAATCTTTAAGAAAGATTTCTTTTGGTTCTGTAATCTTCAGTGCTACAGAAAAAGAAATGAAAGACTCCCCGGCAGTTTTCATGGGAGCAGGCACTCAGAGTAGGCTACAAGATGAAGTGCCCCATGTCGATACAGAATATTTCCACACATGTGCCAGGCACTTGTGGCAGGTGTTGCAGGAAAGACAGGAATGGGGACCACTTAGTCCCTGCTTCGAGGTTACAGTCTAGCAGCTAAGAGTGGCAAAGCAACCTGACTACACAAGATAAAAGTCCCCAAAATGCTATAGGTCCAGATCAGTTGTCGTTGCTATCTTAATAGAGTATTTGTGGTGGCAAAATAATCATCCTCCTTCCTTCCACGATCCTGCCCACCACCTTGGCGATCTCATATTGGGATGGTTTGACATTTTGGAGTTATGGTGCCCGTTGCCACAGTGAAATGGACATTTTTTATTTTACTTTGTTTTCTTATAAACAACTTGTTCTGCTGTGGAGATTTGGTTATCGTTGAACAAAGTGCCCCTGGTTGATAGTAGGCACTTAGTAAGTGGTTTCTGTATGAACCACTGCAAACTTGCAACCCAGAGTGAAAACTATTCTTGAATGAAAATTTCTTCTTGCCTGTGAAGATCATCCAGCTTCCGCCTGCCGTTGCGTTTCTGTGTGAGCGCTTAGCACGGCATGTGGCGAACAAAAGCCACTTGGACCTCAGAATTCCATGTTCTGCCCTAGGAGTTGTTCTCCAGGCAAAGCGGGCACCTGAAGAAACTTGCAAGAGAACCAAGCGGGAGCAGTGTGTTTGTGGTTACCGCGTCCTTATCGTACTATTTTGTGATTTCTCTTTCAGGTTTATTTTCTTGAAAAGGCTCCAGGCTTCGGCTTGGAAAATCCCACCGCCAAAATTGAGCCCAGCAGCTGGAGCGGCAGCGAGAGCCCTGCCGAAAACATGGAAAGGATGAGTGACTCTACAGATAAGCCAATTGACAATGACGCGGAAGGGGTCTGGAGCCCTGACATCGAGCAGAGCTTTCAGGAGGCCCTGGCTATCTATCCACCATGTGGGAGGAGGAAAATCATCTTATCAGACGAAGGCAAAATGTATGGTAAGTGGCCTGGAACGGTCTTTTGAAATACTACAAACTGCTGTCGTGCTAGGGAATAGATGATAGCTGGCCTTGCAGTGAGAGCCATTCATTGTGTAGGGTTGAATGATCTTTGTAGAATTTTAGTTGGTCACCCAAGGGACTAACCCTCAACTAAAGAGGAGAGTCAATAAAGGACCACTGGGAAATCGCGCCCTGGGCTTTTCTTTTTCTGTATGCTCAGTGACATCACCTCAGAAGCTCTCGGGGTCCAGGTAGGAACGTAGATAGTTGCAGTGGCGAGTTCTTCAGACCGCAGGCCTGGTTTAAAGGAAGTGCTGCCACTTAACTCCAGGCAGCTGGTGCCATGGCAGGAATGGGGGCCTGGTGCTGCCAAATCTCTTGATATCCACCCCCTCCCACCGAAGGAAAAGCCAGCAATCTGGATGTTTAGATGACATCTACTCTTTTTGAAAAGCCAGCACTTAAAGAAAAAAAAAGAACCACCCTGTGCAGGCCAGATGAAACACGTGCATGGACTTGATCAGCTCCCTGAACCACCAGTTTGCTGCATCACTGCCAGTCTGCAGTCGAACGGTCAGACTAGGCATTAACCCTCCTCCCCCTGGGTCACTCTCAAGGGTCTCCTCTTCTTCAGGGAATGTGCCCTTGCAGGAAGCACCAGGAGCACTGAGGGTGAGGCCGGGTAACCAGATGTCTTGGGATGCCACAGGTGGCAGCAAGTGTCCGTCCACTCGTCTGGGGCTTGCTTGCTGGTTTCGGGCATTCCCCCTTCCTTCCGTAAATGCTTCCAGCTGCAGACCTGTACTTTTTGGCTGTTTACCTTTTGGAAAGCAGATGGCAGGTGGTTGCTTGTACATTCTGCTTGTCTAATTGGGCACACTGAGTTGACAGAGTTCATACTGTAGCCGAGTCCAAAGAGATGCAAACAAATCACCTAAACTCAAAGAGAACCCGCTCAGCAGCCTACCTGAGGTTGTTAACTTATCATATGAGTGATTTATTTCTAAATAACTTGAAATCCTTTTCATAATAGGGTGTTGTACCTTTAATATGGAGCCGCCTCTGTCAGGAGCCGGTGGAGGCTGTGGCTTAAAACTAGCACACACTGCTAAGGGGAAAGCAGATGGCCGTGCAGCTGCCACCAGCTGTGCCCGCCACCCTGCCCTCCCCCTCTCCAACTTGGATGATGTAATGGAAACAAGGAAAATTTTGCTTTCTGCAGCATTGGAGTTGCTCAGCCTGTCACACACAGGGGAGAGGGAGAACCCAAACCTCCAGCATTTGTTTTATGCTCTCATAATAACCTTTGTAGCCAAAGAAGCTTCTTTGTGTCTGGTGAAATGGACTTAGGATGAAACATCTCAGCTGCTGTGGGGAGAAAGTTTCGGGGCCCCAGATTTTCTATATTTGCATCTTCCCTGGACCCCTCTTCCTCAGCCTGGCTGGGTGCTCTCAGGGTCTCATCTTTATACCTGAAAATGCAGCTCCTCTCCTCTCCTAAAAGCAGAGAAAAACACTTGTCAGTGAGCCTTCTTCAAACAGGATTTTATTAGGTATAGTGAAAGGTGGGCTTTGGGATGCTATCTTGTACAACTCCCATTTGTTTACCCAAAAAGTATTTTAATCTAAAAGAATGGCACAGTATTGGAAATCCTGGTTGTGAATAACTACTACACTTCATTTTTCACAAGGCATACTGGGAAAAGTACTGTCCCTTCAGGAATAAGGTTTCAGGGCTGAGAACATACAATAATTCAAAGCAAAAATTAATTTTTGTCAACTCTGATTTTGTTTTGTTGAGATTTTACTTTTTTAGATAGCAGCCCTGCTAGACTTAACCAATTTGCCTGTAACTCAATCATAAAAATATTTTTATGAAAAAATAATTATGTAAGAGCTTTTGCTGGTAGCTGGGTCTCAGAAACAGCAGACTAGAAAAAGAACGGTCAGAAGCTTTGGGATTTGGGTAGTTCTATCAACAGTGAGCTTGAACAGTTTTGTCCTTGGTCTTGGTCTTAGTTTTCTCCTCTGGTAAAAAACAGATGGTAAAGTAGATGATATCTGTGGGTCCATTGGATTATTCTCTTCCATGACGCTGTGATTTTGTGACTTGTAACTGAACAAGAGGATCCGTTAGTTCTTGACAGATGTGATATTGGTTGTGGGAGCATGTCTTGAGTACCTTGGGTAACTCACATTCTGAGTCCTTCCTTGGTGCAGGTGTTCTTGATGTATGGGCTCTTTTGTCCTTAAATCAGCAATATATTTACTGACTGTTGGTAGCTAACCTAATTTAAAGTGAGGCGGCCCTTTTGGGTAAGCAGCATTAGGAATTATAACTCGTTTGGGAAGAACAATCTTATTAGTTGTGGGTTTTTCAGCACGTGAGAGTACACAGCCTGCAAGGTTGGGGTGTAGGAGATATGTTTGCTGCCCAGCCACCTGCAGCCAGCTGCCTTCGGGAGAAAACACACCCTCACTCAACTCCCTCTCTTTGATCAACATGGAGGAGTTTTGCTTCTGCTGCTACCTTGGAAGGGAAACATGGTGGCTAACAGGGAGATGGAGACTGGATTCCTTAAGAGGAACTGCCTTGGGTGCCTGGGAGCTGCGTCTGACCTGCCTGTGACTTTGAGGATGGGAGAAAGTTGATTTCGGAGCCTCCACAGTGAGGCCCCAGCCACTTGGGGATTGAGTCACATGAGCAGTGTGGGGCCAGAGCTACTGTTCTTGGCTACTGGTCTGTTTCCCATCTTCCCACGCGTGAACCAGGACACAAACCAGACCAGGATTCAGGCTTGCTTAAGGTTTTAGAGCAGACTTTTTTTCAAAGGGTTTTGAAGATGAAAACATTGAAAGCATTTTGGATTCCATGGAGTAAAATCAAAATGATTTAGTCTTTTAGGAAAATACCAAGTGTTTTTTACTTTAAAGAGTTATTCCAATGTTTTTGAGCATTTGTACAGTGCTTTGTGATGTCACTAATCCTGAGCCATTGGAGAAGCGAGGTCAAGCGATTTATTTTGGGAATGAAATTCCCTTTGTGGTTGGCCTTAGGGCAAATGCAGTGTTATAGAGCAGTGGTCCCCAACCTTTTGGCACCAGGAACTGGTTTCATGGAAGATAATTTTTCCATGGACTGTGGGGGTGGGGATGGTTTTGGGGTGATTCAGGTGTATTACATTTATTGTGCAGTCAAACCTCTCTGCTAATGATAATCTGTATTTGCAGCCACTCCCCAGCACTACCTCAGCTCCACCTTAGATCATCAGGTATTGGATTCTCATAAGGAGCACACAACCTAGATCCCTCGCATGTGCAGTTTACAGTAGGGTTTGTGCTATGAGAATCTAATGCCACTGCTGATCTGACAGGAGGTGGTGCAAGTAATGGGAAGTGGCTGTAAATACAGATGAAACTTTACTGGCTCATTTGCCTGCCTCTCATCTCCTGCTGTACAGCCAGGTTCTTAATAGGCCATAAGCCAGTTATACAGGGAAAATGTGGAAAACTCTCTTTATGTTGAGGTTTTGGCCATTAGAAGAGATGGCTTAATTCTCTTTCTGCTACCTTGATCTTCTGGGAGCTGAGATTTTACATAGTTGGTCTCCAGGGGGAGAGATTGCTTCTGCCTTGGGCGCCGTATGTGTGGGCAGTTGTTCTTATGGATAACTTGGCTGAATCCTCCTTTGACTTTGTTCCAAAGGGCGTGCATGCTTGCTTTTGTGGACACCCTCCCTTTTTATTTTCTCTTTCTCTGTGTCTTTCTCCTTTTCATTTCTTATCTTGTTTTTACATAGCCATGTGTCTCTCTGGTAGATAGTGGGGGAGGAGATAGCAGTAGGACAAGAGGAGAGGGAAGTTCTTGACCAACGTACGGTCTGAAATAGGATTTCAGAGGAGCAGGCCGTGGTTGAAAATAAGACAAAACGGTGAACCATGGGAATATCTGGCAATGTTTCTTTTGCAACTGAAAATCCCAGTCTTACAATGTGGTCAAATATACCCTATAATCAAACTAGGAGAGGAACAGGAACTAACATTCACTGTGTGCTTGCCACAGAGTCAGAGAAGTGTAGCACTTCACAGTTTGGACTTTGTAATTAGTATGAATCCTGGCCCTGCCACTTCTAGATAACAGAGTTTGGGCAGGTTGCCTTAACTCTCTGTGTATCAATTTCCTCAGCTGCAAAGGAGGGTTAAATAGGTTTTGCTTCATAGGATTATGATAAGGATTAAGTGAACCAATGTGACCTAGGAGCCCCCTACTAAATGAATGATAATAGCATACAGTTTATATGAGAGCTATATGTGTTTATGAACCAAAAACAGAATTGCTTTCTGCTATGTTCTATGCTAAAGACTTTACATATAATTTCCATCTAATCCTCCTAACTGTGCTTTGAGGTTGGTTTTGTGATCCCCACTTTATACATGAGGGGTATACCCCTCATACAGAGAGGGGTAAAGTGACTTGCACGTGGCCAGTATAAATGGTGCAGTTGGAAGGTTTCAAATCCAGGTCTGTCTGACTCCGCCACCTAGGCTTTTTACACGGTGTTTTTGTTCCTTCGTTGGTAGAGGCCATGGTATATTAATTCAAAAAATCAGTATTGAGCGCCAGCTGTGTTTCAGCTCCGTGCCAGGGGTTGTTAGGGATACAACAATGAACCAGGCAGACACAGTCCCTGCCCTCATGAAGCTGTCATAAGTTCATTTGCAGGAAACTGACTTGAGGTCAAGGCTGTGTGCCAAAGCTTTCTGAGAAGTCTCAGGGCCCTTTGAAGATAGCCACCTTTCATTTAGCCTTTTGAAGCCTGTTCTTGGCTACCGACGTCCAAGGCACCTGGCCTAATGCTGGCAGGAAGAAAGCATCTCAAATAACGCAGTGGGGAGGATCCCAGATCACAAGGCTGGCCCCAGTGGTGGCCAGGAAGATGTCTGGAAGGTTCCAGTACCCTGGGATCCTACAAACACTCTGGGTAGAGCAGTTTCTGGGCAGTAACTTTCTCCTTTCATGAGCAGATGTCTTTAGGGTCCTTAGGACAGCTCCAGGAAGGGGCCCGTTCTTACTGGGGTGCCAGTCCTGTTGGCCCCAGGGAGCTGAACTGTGAGGACCTGAGAAGGTGCAAGCAGGGTGCCTCTGGGCTAGTCCTCCCCAGGTGCTGACCTGAGTGCTGCCAGCCAGGGGAGCACAGGACTCGGAACTGGCCCTTTCTTACTTCACAGGAGCACAAGGTGGAAGAAGGAAGGGGGCTTTTTTAATGAGCTAGTGGCAGAACTGACAAGCAGGCATGAGAGCGAGAGCACACACACCAGTGTGAGTGTGCACTAGTTAGTGTGGGGAAGAGACTGGAGTCTCTAGTCCCTGTGCTGCTCCTGGCTTAGAGAACCGATCAAGGAAATAAATGCGGGATCGTCCTTTTGTAAGAGCGCACTCTCATCACATGTCTTTGAGGATCGGGAAGGTGGCCTGTGTCCGTGGAGACTCCATAGAGCCTGAGCCGGGCAGGATCTCCAGGCCTTGGCAAAATGAGTCTTGGGACCTGAGCTGAACTTGTTCTTCCCAGTGTTCCGTCTGAACATCGTGTGGCATCTTTGATTTCCTCTTTCTTTCTGACCTGTGATTCAGGGTGTTATTTTAAGATAATTGGTTAGAAATATGAAACACAAAGAGCTGTGCCCCTAGAACAGGCTAGAAGTTCCTGAAAGCCAGGACCTGGTGTTTCACGGGTTCTACTTCAGGGCCTGGGACGTAGAAGGTGTCAGTATATTTGTTGAACATATGAATACATGAAATGAATTGGTGGTTAAAACAGAGAAAGGTGGGTGAGTGAGCCTGTGAGCCCCAAGGGCCTCTGCTGTTAAAGGAACCGGCTAGAGAGGGAGAAAGAGGAAAAATGGGAAAGATATTTGTTTCTTTAATGTCTTATTAGGTTGAGAAAGAAAAACCCATGGTTTTTGCTAGTTCTGTTGGCAGATGTTAGTTGAAGAGGTAGGAAGGATTTCCCTTCACAACAGGGACAGCAGCAAAGCAAGGGTTAATTCTGGAATCCTCGGAACAGATGAGTAATGGGGGATTTTGAAATAGTTTGGTTCCTGGGAGAATAGCACAGCGAGCGTCATCAGCGTTCTGATTGGGAAGCTAAGAGTGTGGGGGGTATGCAAAGGTGTGTGCACATGGCGTGAGCCCTTGTGCAACGGGATGAAAATAGCTAATTAAGGATGGCTCAAGAATTGGTCATAAGAGAAGAAGAAGGAAATGTTAAATGGTATCATTTAAATGGTTAAATGGTTAAATGTTAAAATGGTATCAAGTTATGCTTTCTAACAGCCTCGCTGTGTCCATGGATAAGCCCTGGGGTTCAGGAAGACGTGATGCCTAAGTCATTGAGGGTCTGCACTGTGCTTTGACTGTGAGTGGGGACAACAGATAGAAAGTAATTTTAAAAAAAACAACCTCTTTGAGCAGTTAGTGTGCCAGGTACTTTCTCATTGCTTTAGAATGTGTTACCTTGTTTGTTCTTCATAACAACCCAATGATAATAGGCAGTGGAATTATCCCCATTGTACAGCTGAGGGAGCTGAGGCCCAGAAAGGTCAAGTTACTTGCCCCCCCAAAGTCACATGGTCAATAAGTTGTGGAGCTGACATTTGCAACCAAGACCGTCAATACAGCTCACTACGACATTGATAAGGAAGGAAGTGTATTCTGTACTAGAGATATACCCCGTTTGGTGGTGGAGCAGCACAAAGTAAGATCATTTATCACTGGGGGGTGCAGATGTGTATATTTAAGAATGAAAGAAAGGCCGGGCGCGGTGGCTCACGCCTGTAATCCTAGCACTCTGGGAGGCCGAGGTGGGTGGATCGCTCAAGGTCAGGAGTTCGAAACCAGCCTGAGCAAGAGCGAGACCTCGTCTCTACTATAAATAGAAAGAAATTAATTG
>CAUYRT010077375.1:0-113499 GCA_963574885.1 Lepilemur ruficaudatus
CAGTAGAAACTTACCTTCTTGCTAATACTTTAACGGTACATATCTAATAATGAATTCTCTTAGAAACATTACACTTAGTGTACTCTGTTGCTTTATGTTTGATTTTAAATAGATAATTAAGGGAATGCAGTGTTTTAATCGGAACTCTGCCAGTGCTTCTATCTAGAGGCCTGTTGCCATTTTTGTCTTCTATGAAATTTTTGTCCCAAGAAAGGCAGGATTACATTTTTTCCTAACAGATGGAGTTTGTGGAGTGTATTCTTAGTTATCAAAATACTCACATAGCTTTGGAATTTTCGATTGGTAAATATTCATGATGTGTGAAAAAGCATGATGTATACCGTACTGTCTCAATCCCATAAAACTGGATGTTGTGTATGTGTCAGGATCTAGAAGGACACATCCAACTGTAAACTGCTTGTGACTGTGCATGACTTTGTTCTTTGCTTCTTGTGTTTTTCAGTTTCCTATACTGCAAATATTAACTTAAAAAAATTATTTTAAAAACTTGAAAAATAAATAAATATTTATTATAATCATAATGAATTATAATTATTTATAAATAAAAATAAATAAATTATAAAATAATTAAATTATTTTATAAATAAATAAAAATTATTTACTTATAATAATAATTATTATACCACCAACAACAAAATATATATACATATCTATGGAATATAACAAATATATCATACATGTATTTTATTTATATATATGTGTAATAAAACTAACAGAGGTTGCTCAAGACACATGTGGAGAAAATGTTAGTGCACAGCATTAAAGAGACCTAAACAAAAGGTGGGTTAATCATGGATAGAAAAACTCAGAAATAGTAGACATCGATTCTTCTCAAGTTGCTCTGTAGCGTTACTATGGTCTTCACTCAACCTTATCAGCAGTCAGAGAAATGCACATCAAGACCACAGTGAGACACATTTTATACTTTTCAGGTTATAAAAATAAAATAATAATAAATATAAATAATAAATAAATAAATTTATAAATTTATTTTAAATAAAAATTTATTATATATAACATATATAATAAATTTATTATAATATATATAATAAATTTATTATAATAAATATAATATTATTATAATATTTATTATAATAAATATAATAAATTTATTATAAATAATAAATAAATAATAAAAATCTTGGGTAATGCTAAAGTTAAGTGAGAATGTGAAAAAAAATAAGGTATAATATCAATAATTTTCAGTTCTTTGATAAAGGTAAAGATTAGTATAGCCCATGATTCAACAGTACCACTCCTAGAGATACACCCAGGACTCCCCACACATGCGCATTCAGAGGTAGAGAAAATAATATTTATAGAGCATAATTCGTAATAGCAAAGAAGACCTTGAAAGAACCATGAAATCCATCAATAGGAGAATGGATAAAGAATTTGTGATAAATTTTTACAAAGGAATATTACACAGCTATCGTATAAAAATGAATAAATGACACCAACATAGAATAATTTGGATAAATCTTAGAAAGATAACATTGTGTGAAAAATTAAATCTCAAAAGATGACAGAATGATTCCATTTTCACAAAATGCAGGAAAGCTATACAATAAAGGGCATAGAGATACACATACTGGGCTGTCCAGAAAGCATCCAGCCATTGTTAATATGTATTTTTCATATTACATGGCTGGATACTTTCTGGACAGCCCTTGTATATTTTTCATTGAATATTTTTTTTCAAAATATAGACAATGATAAACCCAAAATTCAGGAGGGAGTTTTCGCTCAGAGCAAGGCAGAGGAAGGAGACAGGGAAGGGATATACAGTAGGATGCAGAGGTAATGTTCTAGCTCTTTAATTAAGAGGTGGGTGCATGAATGTTCATTTTGTTGTTATGCTTCATTAATAGAAAGACCATGTACTGAGTTTTTCCTAGATAAGTCCTTGGATTATGCCCATTATTTTAGTACAGTTGTAACATCCCCTTGCATGCCCAAAGGTTTGACAGAAGTCCTGGTTTGGGTGATAAATTATTTAGTTTCCTTATTCATGACCCACATATATTATAAAGAATTTGATTTGTAGTAAAGATTGCATAATTAAAATGTAATTAAAACAAATATCCATACCAGCAAGGTTGTGTTGATACAAATTTTAATGGTTTTGCTAATTCTGACATAAGTATGAGCAGCTTTAAAAGTTCACCCCAATTTTGACCCATTAATCCCACTTCAAGGAACGTAGCTTAAGGAAATGATGGAACAAATGTGTAAGGATGGATGTATAAGGATGCTCACCTCAGAATCATTGCAAATTAATAATCAAAACATTCTTGTGATACTTCACTTAGTAGAATAGGCTAGAATGGAAAAACAAGCACCACACACACTCACCATCAAGTTGATACTAACTGATCAACACTTAAGTGCACATATAGTAGTAACAGTCATCGAGTGTCGGGCAGGTGGGTGGGGAGGAGGGGATGGGTATATTCACACATAGTGGGTGTGGTACGCAGTGTCTGGGGGATGGACACGCTTGTAGCTCTGACTCGGGTGAGCAAAGGCAATATATGTAACCTAACATTTGTATCCCTGTAATAGTCTGAAATCAAAAAATAAATAAATAAATAAAAACAAGTGAAAGACAGGAACCAACCTAAACTGGTACATGGCTAATGAAATAGCAAGCTGACAGGAGGGCATGCACCACAAATGAGAGTTTCTTTATCCTCACCACCTCACTTGACTCTCAGTAAGCAAATTGATGCAGACACCTGCGTCCAGGCAAAGAAGAAAAGTGAAGGCCATGAGCACACACAGCCAGTGGTTGCAGCCCCCTTATCCAAGACCTTTGCAATTAAGGAACTGTGTGACCTTGGACCACAGTTAACAGAAGTAATAAGGTAAAGTAAGGATACGTGTACATTTAGGGGAGGTCTAGAGGGAATCTGATATATGAATGTGACCCAATCTTACCATAAATACATATATATGTGTCGTTGTTTTAATATTATTTCCTGATTGCGAAAATTCTATTTATGCCTTTACATACGCACACCTTATTCTCTCCCTATCTCTGCGTGGCTGTGCACATTTCTGTTACTGACCCAAGAATAATATTGTGGTTCTAAATTTTTCTCAAATATGGCCAGGTCATGACAAAAAGTATAAAGTCCATTAAGGTATTAATGCAAATTTCATTATTAAAGTAATAAATCTTGGAATAATGAAACTACTAAAACCCAAGAGTAACTTTCACCTTCAATTATTGTCTAGTACCCCCAGGAGCCCAGGAACTGGTCATCTACTGGCCGACTTTGGGGAGGCCATAGACGCAACCTGTGTTCAGTAATGCAGAGGGCTAGACCCCAGGAGGCCCGGTCGGGGGCTTCTGGCCGAGGAAACCTAGACACAGCTTTCTGTGAGCCCAGTTCAAAGGGAGCTCAGAGGAAAGGGCAGTTTTTTCAGTCTGGGCATCCAATTTCATCCACACTTGGCCATCTGAAAGCCGTGTGAGAATTAGTAAACTATGGCCCATACAGTCTTTTTCTTATTGTTGAAAACAGGACCTTCATTCTCAGTCATATCTCTTAGAATGTTGCAAAAATTCTCATTTTCCAAATTTGAAGATCAACAAAAATGGGAGCCATCCGGATGCCTTGTTTCTTGACTTTCACCTTGAGTAAAGCTGTTTGGGCAACTGACATGATGTAGGAAGCTTCTTAGAGAACACTACCAAATACTGGGCATCTCACACCCCCACCTCATTCTCAGGAGGATTTAACATTTTCCTTGGCTTCTCTGCCTAGGACATGAGCCTTGAGTCATCCACAAATACTCAGTTTGGATTGGATTCTGCCCTGGAATCCAAGACTTAAGTATAAACAATAATTTCCTTTATATGAAAAAATGTCATCTTATAAATAAGAATTCTGAAAATGGACCTACATGAAAAATTTCTTCTTACCTACACAAACCCAAATACCTATGTACTTGGGTAAAATTCTAAACAGGATATATTGTTTAGTAAACAGTAAGACTTGGAATGGGGAAGAAGGCAAAAATGTTAGCGAAAGATACAGTGTTGGAACTGAGTCAGAGTTTTTAGACTCAGATATAATGCAGTGATTAAGAGCAAAGACTCAGGGGCCAGATGACATTGACCCTAAACTTAACCTGTATCTTTGTTTCTTCATTTGTATGAATAAAAGAGAAATAAAAACGTATTCATAGAGTTGTTACGAGGATTAAGTGAATTAATACATGTAAGCCTCTTGAATAATGACTGGCACGTGGTAAATGTGTGTGGTGTTGATGCAATCATTATTATTTTTTGTAATGCTGATTTACTCAACTCCATTTTGAGTGGCCTACAAAATGAATGCCTCAAGTCTGTATAGGAAGATAGAAAGGGTGACTTAAGTAAATGAAGAGTTATCACAGGTTTCTGAATAGACTGGCATAGGGTCCCTGGCAGACAGGCAAGGGGCTTCTCTCCAAGAAGTGAGAGAATGGATGAATCCCTAGCATCTGAACTGATCACCGTGAGAAATGCTTGAGGAGACAGAGGTGGCTGGGTTTCAGCCTACACAGGCAGGTATCGGCTACCTAGAGCGAAGAGGCCCAGGTACCATCCGTGGGGCAGGTGGTGAGTTCATGTCAGGGGAGGAGACCAGCACCAGCAGGTGGCTGCCGACAGGCCTGCCCCTGAGCACTTTCTAACACTGTCTCCATCCTCCCACGCTCCCATGCTTATGTCACAGCATTGGTGCCATGAAACACTGACACCTGAGAGCAGGGCCAAGTGCGGCTGCAGAGCAACCCCATAAGGGCCCATAACCTTCAGGGTTTCGGGGGAGGGAAAGGTGTGCAAATAAGGAGTGCTTGGGCCCAGGGCATAAAGGCACAGGAGGAAGCCCCCCTAGCATGCGCCCAACTCCCTCAATGAGGCCCCAGCGGGGCTAGGGCCCCAGCCCCACAGCCGATCATCCCAAATCCAGGTGAGTTCCCAGGGGATGGTGACGAGACGTCTGAAATGCACAAGAGCGAAGTATGAAAATTTAAAAACTAAACATGTGACAGCAGAGAAATTAGAGTTAATAGGGCAGGAGGAAAACCCCAATAATTTAGCACACACACACACACAGACAGGAGAGAATACTGGAAACATGAAGCAGAAACAAACAAATTAGAAAATAGAATAACAGTGGAGTCACTGAGTATGAAAGTTTGTAGATAAGGAACACAGTCAAGGAGATAAATAAAGGAAAGAATACGGCAGAACAATTCATTAGTGACTTTGAAAGATCAGCTTTTCCTGATCTCAAAGCATCAGAAAGAAGAAGGGAACGTGCAAAGAATAAAATAGATGTCAAGAAGTCTGGAGCAAAAGTGTCAGCATGGATATCACTGAAAGTTGGAAGAAGAGAAAAAATGGAGAGGGAAGCAATACTTGAAGAAATAATAAATAAAATTTCTCAGAAATAAAGATTAAAGATTTCAGACAGAAATGGCTCAAGGAATCTTTAAAAAGGATACAAAAGAGAGGGAAAACATCTGAATATATTTCATTAAAATTTAACATCACAGAAAAAATGGAAAATTCTAGGAGGTTTAAGAGAGAAAATGAACACTGACAAAGAAAAATGAATCAGGATATACGTGAAGTAAAAGTACTTGAAAGCAAGAATTCCATATTCAGCCAAACTCTCATTTAAATGCAAAAATAAAATAAAAATATTCTTGTTCATGCAAAACTTCCAAATCTCTTTGAAAATACTCAGAAGAAATACTCTAGCAAAAGAGAAATTCAAGAAGCCAAAGAAAGATACTAAAAGTTAGTGTTAAAAAATTTTTTAAGTCCATTGTTCAAATGTGGGATTATCAAAAGAATGAAGAAAATATATACATATTTTTTTAAAATCCCTCTTTTCTCCATTTTAATTTCTCTACTCTTTTGATTTTTAAAATGATTATAGAGATACATTCATGCATTTTTTCAGAATTACAATTCTATATGACATTAATATGGGAGGTTGGAGGCAAGAGACTGGGAGGACATCAGATGGAAGCTACCATATGCTAAAGAAATTACTTTTTATTCCAAGAAAGAAAGCTATTGATAAGCTCAAGAAATTGTTGGGGAGAAAAATCACAGGGATGGATGATGATAGGACAGGGATAAACATCAGAATCATAAAAATGGGCTATTTAAATTTTAAATGAACAAAACTCAGTCTGTCTGATGGAAGTGGAAGATGGGTACCACATGAATTAATTGAGCATCAGAAGAGAAATCATCTTGAAGTTCGTCTTTCTTTGCTGTCACGACATAAAGGTGAACCATTTCTATATCGTATTGTTATGTGTGATGAAAAATGGATTATTTCTGACAATCGCAAGCATTTGGCGCAATGGTCGGATAAAGATGAAGTGCTGAAACACAGTCCAAAACTGAATATTCATCAAAAAAAGCTAATGGGGTCTGTTTGGTGGTCCAGTGCTGGTATTATCCACTACAGCTTCATGAAATCTGGTCAATCAATTACAGCAGATGTCTACTGCTACTACCAATTGGACAAAATGATGAGGATGCTTGTGATTAAGCAGCTGAGATTGGTCAATAGAGACAGGCCAGTCCTCTTGCAAGACAACACTCGACCACATGTTGCACAAACAACACTGCTCAAACTACAGAGGCTGGACTTGGAAACTGTCATCTACCGTATTCACCAGACCTTGCACCAACTGACTACGTTTCTTCCAGGCTTTGGACCACTTCTTGCAAGGAAAAATATTCAATTCTCAACAAGCTGTGAAAAACGCCTTTTGCAATTTCGTCAACACTCGCTCTCCAGGCTTCTTTGCTGCTGGCAGAAACAAGCTACCGTTAAGTTGGGAAAACTGTGTGATAGTTTAGGCACATACTTTGATTAATTGTACTGCTTCTTGTTTGAGATATAATAAACTACACTTTTGATTCAAAATCAAACATTTCATATTTAATGACCTATAGATAAGCTTATACTAATTTATTTATACTCAACAAAAAGAGAATACAAATTTTGTGACATATCATTTTCTCTTACATTTCACTGGCAAGAACTTCATCATATGATCGAACCTAACTGCAGAGGCTCGGAAATGTTATCTTTCATCCTAATGTCCTAGGTAAAGCTGAGAGATTTATTACTAAGGTAAAAGGGGAGGAAAGAGACATACAATAAAAATGATTAACAAAACACCGGTTATTTACAAAGATTAATACAATGGATTGCTAGCAAGAATTAGCAAGGGGGAGAGGAGAAATAACATAAATATGTAATATATTATGACAAAATTGAGAGTTTTAAAAAAATTATGAAGATCTACATTAATATAATTAAAAGCCTCAAAGAAATGGAAAAAAACAGTAAAAACAGAAAATGTCAAAATTAGAACAAGAAGAAATTGGCAATTTAAAGATACAATGGCCATCAAAAAAATTGAAAAGGTAATCAAAGGCATTATTCCTTTAAAAAAATCCATGTTTAGATGGCCTTATAAGTGGGCTTTACCAAATTTTACAGGAACAAATATTTCTTGCACAAATTTTTACGAAGAAAAAATAGAGTAAAACCTATTCTATTCATTTTAATAAAAGCTCATATTATCTGGGTGCCAAAACCATATAAGAGAAATACAAAAAAAGATATTCACATATGAATATATACATAATATAAAATATTAACAAATCAAATTCTACCACTCATTTAAGAAAACTAATAAACTATATCAAATAGAGTTTATTCAAAGAATTCCAGAATGGTTTGAAATTAGAAAATCTACCAATGTAATTCACTGTATCTGTGGATCAAAGGAGAAAAAAATATATGATGATCTGAACAGATGCATAAAATGGATTTAATAAAATCAATACTTGTTTATGGTTTTTAAAAACAGAAAAACTTTCTTGGTGTTGAAAAAGAAGAAACAAAATTGTCATTACTTCCAAATGAAATAATTATCTGAATAGAAATCTCAACAGAATTAGTATACAATAATGAAAATTAATAAAGGAGCTAAGCCAGATATTTGAACACAAAGCAACTATATAAACCAATAGCAGCAAAAATAAATTTAAAAATCTATTCAAATATTAAGATACTATTTGCAATAGCAACTTCAATTGCATATTATCTAGAAACTTACTTAATAAAAAATGCACAACTCATTTATGGAGACATATAAATCTCCAGTGAATAACATTAAAGAAGACCTGAATAAATGCAAAGAACAGCACGTTTACATATGGGACAGTTTAACATTATAAAGATGATAGCTCTCTGAAATGTATAGATTCAATGTAATGACAATAAAAATCCCAGATGAAATTTTAGGAGCTTCATATACTGAGTTTAAATCCGATATAGAAAAATACAAGCCTATGAGAAAGTTTATTTTTAAGGAGTATGAGTGTAGGGTGGGGGTGAGGATTGTTGGTGGAGGGGAACTTGCTCTGCCAGATATCAACACCTGCTAAGTAATAGTGAGAATAATGAAAGATGATGATGATGATGATGATGATGACAATTGCTTTATATAGTCAAATGTCTTTTTTGTTGCTCTTTACTCCTCCCTACATCTGTAAGTGTCCATCTGGGAGCATTTTTCTTCTTCTTGAAGAACACCTTTGTATTAACATATTTTTCAATGTGAGTATCCAGGTGACAAATTCTCTCTTTTTTTTAAAAAAGCCTTTATATCATTTTCATTTGTATAAGATATTTTTGCTGGCTATTGCTGGAATTAAACATAAGCAATAATTTTCCTTTGCCACTCTAAAAATATTATTTTATTGACTTTTATTATTTTTGTTTAGAAGTCAGGTATCTGCAGTGGAAGATTCAAGTTTTGTGTGGTCTGAAGAGTATAAAATTTAGGAGAGCTGATTTAAGAAAAAGAACACAAAATCAGGTTTAAAAGTGCACATTTACTTAGAACGAGAAAAGAAATGACAGAAAGTTACAAATGTATAAAATTTGTAAAAAACTAAACATGCTACAAACATCAAAAATCTTAAAGATCAAAATATTTTCCTTAATTAACTACGTGACAAGACTATATAATACTTTTTCTCCATTTTTTGCTACATATTCTTTCATGTCTCTTTACATAACTATTTTTATAGAAAGTTTCTACTAACATAATTAAAATTTATTTTTTGTTGCTGATTGTTTATGAAAAGTTTCTTTAGCACCACTCTTACTAGTAATGCAGCCAAAAAATAAAACAGTTTATGATTGTTGCCAAAATTGGGAAAACCCCTATCAAGTTGCTTTCATATTATGAAAAGCAAAGATTTGGAAGAATTTTCCATAGACTAGATTCTGGATTCTGTATGTTTCAGATTTTGCGTTTGTTTGCTTGCATGTTTTTCTCTACTACTCACATACTTCTATTGCCAAACAGCATGGGCACATTGGTATTTAGATGCAACCTTTGACCCTGCACCTTTGTGTCATTGTGAGTGATCACAATAGGCAGTAGAATAATAGTACTGAGAACTGTTTCTGTACCTTGGATATTTGTGAAAGTAGCCAAGAACCATATAATTATATCCCACTAAACCAAAACGAAATGAATCTCCCAACTCAACTTAACCTTCAACTGAGCCCCCCCAAATCCTAGAACTACTCTAACCCAACCCATCAAAGTGTCCAGTACATGGAGAGAAATTGGAGTGGGAAAGGAGCGGTCTTAACCAGTTAACATTAACATTTCTTACCAGCAAATTCTACAAAAGCCTTTGACCATGTAAACAAATGTCCCAGAAGAGTCCATGCAAGTGAAGAACTCTCAGGTTTAAGCCTTATTGCTGCCACAAAAATTCATCTCTGGCAATCTTATTGTCACTGTTTTGAAGACAATTTTTCTTCTCTTTCTGTCTGTGACTAATCTTTTTCTTTGTCTTTCACTTTCAACAGTTTTACTCTGACATGTCTAAGTAAGATTTTCTTTTGATTTATCCTGCTTGGAATTTTTAGAACTTCTTAAATGTATGGCTTGATATTTTGTGTTAGTTTTAGAAAACTCTCAGCCATTATCTCTTAAAATATTATTTCTGTTTAATTCTCTTTATCCTCTCCTTCTGATACTCTAGAATTTTCATTTGATTCAAATTTATCAAAATAATCATTTCATTAATCCTTTTGTATACTTTTTAGTTCTCTGCCAAAATTTACAATCTTATATTTTATTTCTTATACAAAGTAAACATAGTTCTTCCAAAGTCTATATTCTGGTAGCTTTATTTCCTGGACCAACTATGGTCTGTTTCTATTGTCTATTGTTTCTCTCATGTGTGTGTGCACACACGCAGACACACTTTACTGTCTTTTCATGTGCCTGCTTGTTATCTTTTAATGAGTCTTTGACATTGTAAAAGCAATGATAGAAGTAAAATAATTTTAAGCTTAAGACTATGTTGTCTTCCTCCAAATGGATTCATTTTGCTTTTGACAGTCTTGTAGGTTTCCCTAGCAAAACTGCAACACCTAAATATGATCTCAGAGATTATGATAAATTAAGGCTGGGCTTCAGTCCTTCTGAGGGCCAATTTGTTTCCAGTTCACCATTTTCCTAGGGATTAGTCCTGTAGCATACTGACCCAAGGCTGGGAGGATTACCAGGGTTCCTCTTCCTTGGCAGGTTCTGCGTTCTAGCCCCTCAAATCTACTCACAGCTTTACTCACTTCTCAGCCTCTCAGCCACTTCTCCTGGGATTGAAAGATGCTTCTGGAAAAACAACTTTTCAAATTCCAGGTTCATTTTTGGGTTTCATCTCCCTAATATTATTCTCATAATTCCATATTACCTTATTAGCTCTCTGATATCTTTAAGTAGATGTTCAAAAAATACATTTTGTCTAACTTTTCTAGTCATTCTTAGTGGGAAGAAAGGTTTAAATGACCTAGTCTATATTGCTGAAAGTTCAAGTCTCCCAAATCCAAACCTGTTGCACTACAATACTTGTAACTATGGTAGTATTTTCAAAGCTTTCTATTCACAGAGATCAAAGACTGCAAACAGATTTCATGAAATTGCTAACCAGCTGCTGAACATTCAAAGCAGTCTGATTATTTATATTAGCATGGATTTATCAAGTCATTGAACCCTTTTAAAATAGAAGTTCAGCCAGGCATGGTGGTGTGCACCTGTAGTCTCAGCTCCTTGGGAAGCTGAAGCAGGAGGATCACTTGAGCCCAAAAGTTTGAGGCTGTAATGAGCTATGATTGCACCACTGAATTCCAGCTTGGGCAGCAGATTGAGACTCTGTCTCTAAAAACAAATAGTATTATAGAAATTCAGGCCATCATTCCTAAGCAATCTTCTGGTGGCAAGTCTTCCTCTAACGTATAGAAAAATAAGCTAAGATTCTCAAAGCCAAACACGGCTTGGAATGCACATGCACACCTAAGTTCATCGTCTGAGGCTTTGCCCTTCTCCTCCTGTGCACAATGCTTCTGCGTCCGGAGATCCCAGACTCAGAGCACCTGCCCAGTGTCAGTCTGCCCTCACCTATCCCAGACTTTCTTACAAAAGGGGCATAAGGTGATCTCAACCCACATGCTTTCTCTCTCTCTTTGAACTCCTTCCCCACCTATCTGTTGCAGCTCAGGATATATACATTTAATTAATTCAACTTTTACCTCCAACCTGTAAGGAGAGGGAAAAATGTCAGATTTATACGATAGATAAATAACAAGGGTTTTCCCAACAGACTCCATCCTGGTGAAAGAGGGTAACTGTAATTTTCAGCTGTGAGTAATTGTACATAATATAATCCTAAATGATTTTTCTTCTGTAATTTCATTAGAGTTTAGAAATTTAATTAGATTTTGAATCACTCTGAAATAAAGTAGCAAAACACCGAGAGACTGAGAGCAGTGGTTATTTTGTCCTTCGAGGCCACATTCTTGGTCTCAAATTGGCATGTCTTCATTAGGAGGAAGTTTGCAGAACTTCTTGATATATTATTGTCTTTCAGAATGGACTCTGAATAGGTCTTTGGAGAGCATTAGAAGAGTACACAATTATTATGCACACTCTTCTTGAGGTTTAAGATCATCTGCCTTGCATATACTTAATAAAAATATGTCTCTAAAGTTGTTTAAGAAACTGTGGAGATAGGAAAGATGTTCCTTGAATGCCCCAATGCTGTTCCTGGGTTATTAGCAACTACCTGTACATTATGATGCAGTGAGGGGCTGTTTGCTTAACTTTAATGATTATGTAAGGTTTATGGTTATTTTTATTGCTACAACATATGAACTGTCATGGTGGCTGTAATTAGAGGCAAGCTAAAGTGTTGCTGTTACAGTCCTCTGGGACTGGGGAGGGACTACTTCCTTCTTATCAACTTTGCCTCTGTGCAAGAGTTGGCAAAAAAAAGGAATCAAACTGAATGAACAATTCTTACCTCAAAACAGGTTATGACAGAGAAAAAATAAAAAGAACATTAAAACTTTAGGCCAACAGCTTGCACCTAATCAAGCTGCAAGGAAACAATCTCCTGTCCCCTGAAATATTTGCATTTGTTTAATTCTCAAAAGGGCCATTGCCCAAGTCTCTTCCAAAGATTCCCCCAGGTGGCACAGTGACGGTGGAAATGCTCTAAGGAGATTCCATCTGTCTCTGTCACGGTGTTGCTGTCTCTACCAGACATCCTCTCTGCACCCCCAGCGGGGGGAGCTGAGAATCTTAGGATGGATTGAGATATATGGAGAAGAACCCAGAGGCAGGAGTCCCCAAGCTGCAGAGAAAAAAAAGACACAGCAGCAGGAGGTGAGACGGGCGAGACAATCCCACTACACGGCCGCCGGTCTGAAGAGGCTGGGCTGGCTTGAGTGGGAAGCTGAAGACACAGTCACAGACGCCAGAGAGCTGAGAGCTCTGAGGCTTGACCATGGGGACCCATGCTGGGCAGCAGGTGAGAGAAGAGGTGCTCTGGAGAAAGGATAAGCATGGGAGGTGCTCCTGGACCACTGGGACGAGGGAGTGGGACGCAGGGCCCGGGGAGGGCAGAGCTGCAGCTGTCTCCACAGGGCTGCCCAGTACACGTGGCACATGGCTCATCCTCCAGCCCACAGATCACACTGTGTCATCTGCCTTCTCTTCCAGACGGGGCTCTTTGAGGAGCAGGGATGTGTCAGATGCATTTTTGTTTCCACTATACACACAATGATGCCCGTATGCAGCAGAGGCTCAATCACTGTTGGATGAATGAATGAATGAATCAGAAAACAGCACAGAGAAGCTGAAGCCTGGGCCATAAGGCGGAAGCTGACTGAGGCTCAGGGCTGGCCCACGGACGCTGACACTGCAGACTGGGATTCTCCCCAGGAAGGGCCGCTTGGTAATTTTTAACAAAAGTTTTCAAAATAGTTATGCTCTTTGATTCTCAAACTGTACTTCTAGAGGTCTTTTCTAAAAAAATAAGCTTAAATATGGAAAATAGCCCTATGTACAAACATACTTATAACAGTGAAAAATTAGAAATGACCCAGATGTTCAGAGAGGAACTATCAAACCAGAACTCATGAACTTGATGGGATATAGTGCAACTAATAAAGTAACTTTTACAAAGCAATAACACATGGAAGCCCATTTAGGGGGGAAACAGTATATAAAATCTATTTGCACAGTGTGATCACAGAAATGTGAAAAAAAGAGAAAAAAAGACCTTAATGAAATATAATAAAATGACAATACTAGCTGTGCCTGGGCTATATGCTTAGGAGGGAATCAATGTCTCCTCCTCCCAACTTTTCTGTATTTTCCAAACTTTTATTAATGCCATAGCAGGGTCCCACTTCTGAAAGAGCCCTCAGCCCAGTCCATCTCAGTCACCACTCACTGCTTGCACCTGCAGGTCCTGCCACCCAGGTGGGTCAGGCGATCCTCCAGGGAGGTTTTTCCAGGAGAACCATCCCTGGGTTCAGCCCCACTGTGACTTCTGCCCACAGAAACCTAAATCCAACCTCTTTAGAAGTGTACAGCAACTCTAAGTCACGGAGCTGAAGTAAGCTCAGTGGGTTTGTCCCTTGCTTTTGGAATTTTATTGCATTTTATTTTATGCATGTCACCAAAGCTCCATGTATGTCAAAATTCTGCCTTTAGTCCCAATTGGGACAATTATCTTCTGCTTATCTGCATCCTCTGTCATTTCCACTGGAATTCAGTCCTCTTCTCACATCCTGCTCTGAGCTTTGCCTGCTTCTGAGCAGTTGGGTAGAGGTTTCTCGAGGATCAAGCATCATCTCCTAGCTTAGCCTTTGTGGTTCTGGGCGAGGCATTATTCTTTGCTGTCCTCGGAGGCTCATCTTGCAGATTACCTGAGCTCTAAGCCACCAGGCCACCCCCACAGTCATCATCTCTGTGAGGAGCGAGAGACAGGAGCAGTCCGTGCCAGGGGAGCTGATGCATGGAATGCGCTCTTGACTTCATCATGAGTTCTAATTAAAGCTGTGGGTAGCAGGTGGCAAGGGAGGACGAATGGCCCAGGATCCAAAATAAACAGGCAGGAAAAGCAAGCAGCTCACACATAAAAATGGAGGCAGCTTAGCTATGTTTTAAGCTTCTGGGGCTGATAGCCTGGGGATCCAGCCCCTTCTTGAGGCCTAAAAATGGGACCTGAGCTTTGGAGTCAGAGAGTGCTGGCCTTGAGTCCCAGCTCTGTCCCTTACCATCTGCATCTGGGAGCAGGGCTCATGGTTGTCCCAGAGCATCGTCATGAAGCTGTGCAGCACAGCACGTGGTTAGGGGCTGCACTTGGGAGCCAAACTGCCTGGGTCCCAGTTTCAGTGTCCCCTTAGGCCTGTTGCACAACCTCTGTGGTTTCCTCACTGTAAGATCAGGATGATGGTAACAATAAGATCTGCCTGGCACCAAAGGAGCTGACGCCTGCAAGGTGATGGGGCCCTGTGTGCCACACGCAGAGTGTTTGCTGCGATTCCACACAGTGTCTGGCACACACGGGAGCCTCACACTGATTCTCCCGACCTCAGCTCTCTCTGCCTTCCTGGCTGCCTCAGAAGCAGAGCAGGTCTGTGGTTCTGTCCTCCTGGGTCCTCCTGGGTCCTCCTGGCCCAAATCCAGCTGTCCCTGGATTTGGCCACTCTTGCGCTCCCACCTTCCCCAGCTAGGTGGCTCTAGCTCCGTGGTGGCCCAACTGGAGCTGTGGGATGTAAGTCTCACCTGCTGTCCCCTATACCCCTTACTGGGCAGGAAAATGGGAGTTTCACAGACTCCTGCACCAGGGTTGGCTGCAGCCTCAGCATTAGCAGCATTCTCTTTGGACACAAACAGTGGAATGCTGGTGACAGAGGCCCTGGGTCCCAGCTACTCTGTGTCCTTACCACCCCTGACTCCCGGGCCCGGCAGTCAGAGCAGCGCACGGGCCCTGCAGCTGGCTCTCCTGGCCACCACCCCCTTGGCTGCATGGAAGCAGAGTTCCCACTGGCCCTTTCTCTGCTTCCTCCAAACCACCCATGCCTGTTCCGGTGCCAGAGGCCGGCAGGCACACAGTGGGTGGCACACACTCTGGCATCCCACCACACATAACCGCCAAGCTGGGTGGGGTGTGGAATCCAGGATTACGGACAGACCCTGCCCTGACAAGGAACCACGATGAAGTCCTAGCCCTCACTGCAAGAGCTGCTAAAGTGGAAATCTGAGTGAATGAACATTCTAGAAAGACTTGCCTCTCGGGCCTCTGCCTCCTTGCCAGGGCTTTCGCAGGAAGAGACAGGGAGAATTCTCCTTTCCTTGGGGCCTGGGTGCAGAAGCTGTTCCCCTTGGGACCCCACACTCTAGTTGTCTGTGCTTCTCCCCAGAAACATCATTTAGAACAGCAGCCGCTAGGAGTGCACAGTCATTCCTTCGTACCCTGGGGTATTGGTCTCAGGAACTCGCAGATACCAAAACCCACGCTGCTCCGGTCCCTGATATAATATGGCGTTATGCTCGCACGTAACCGCACACCCCCTGCGTGCTCTTGGTCATCTCTAGAACACTTGCAATATCTAGTACAGTGCAGACACTATAAGCAGTTGTTAGACCACATTGTTTAGGAATAATGACAAGAAAAAAAGTCTGTACACGTTCAGTACTGACACACCATCAATTTTATTTTCAACTATTTTCCATCTGCAGTTGGTTGAAGCCAAGATGAGGAACCTGCAGATATGGAGGGCTGACTGTGTTGAGCAAAGCCCTGGATGTTGCTATCTTCTTATCAGATCAGAAAACTGACTTTCAAAGTGCTGAGCAGCTTGCCCAGGATCAACAGGACTGAAACTCAAGCTGCATGACTCCCGCACCCATGATCTTATCACAAGAAAAACCCCAAACCACACTGAAGGGCAGCTTGGAGGTCATTCGAAAAGTTGGATCCAGGGATTATCAGAGCCTTCAGCCCGGCTGCTCTGGCTGCAGCATGGTATCTGGGTGCTGTTTTGGGGACAGGAAGTGGCCTCCAGACTTGGCCTGGCGACTTCTGGCCACACTGAAAAAACTGAAGATTGGAATGAGTCTTCTCCTAGCCCTGCAGCCACACTCATAATCAGGACCCCTCCTTCAAACAGGGAAAAGCCCAGATTTCCCAGTACTATGCCAGTCCCTCTTCCCACTACAGAAAACCTAAGAGGGAGGTGCTTTCCTGGTGTTCTGGATTGAAGGCACCACCACTTATCCATGTGGGAATTGCTCCTCCTGGGTGGCTTTGATGTAAGTGCCCCCGATGGGGGGAGCAAGACACTAAAAACACCTGTGGAGGCTAGAAAAGACATTCTAGCCACGGCCCTCAACTGGAGCAGACCCTAGGGACACTGCTCACAACCTCCACAAAGTTCTCAGGGAAGTAAAGTCCCTAATCAACGGAGCCTGAGCAAGCAGAAGGGCCGGAGCAGGCTGCGGGGCCGGCGCTGGGGGGAAGACGACCCTACAGCAGCTCCTCCGGCACCTGTGAACCCCACAGGGCCTGGAGCCAGCACCTGCAGCCCGGCTCTTGAGTTAGGGGTTCTCAGTGTGGACTTTGTCTTGCCCTTCTTCCTGGAAGGGAGGTACTGCAGAGGCAACGGCTGCAGATCGGGCCCTAATGGGGAGCGGGCAGTCACTAGCTTAATTGAGCCATGTAACTGTCTCAGTTATCACTGTGCCTGGTGGCCTTCGAGTCAGGTCTGCAGAAACTGCTTTCCATCTCAAAGGCAGGAAACAGCCTGGCTTTTGCTTAGAGTCAATCATATCAGACTAGACAGTTGTCTCAGCAAGAAAACTAAAGACTTGAACTCGAGTCTTAATACCAAGGGCAGATATTGGGCACAGCCTGATTCACCCTTCTTGAAAATTAGAAAGGAAATTGATAACATTAGGAAGGAAATTGTTAACAGTTCCAAGATGTGTTTAATATAAGCCACTGCCTAGAAGTATTTTACTTGGTCATATTCTTTTTCAGAATATGCAAAATTACACAAAAGAAAAAAGAAATTTATCTATACATTTGTCTCTATAAAGAGCTTGCAGCTTGGGTCAGATTTTATTGTTTCTGGCCAAAAGCCCGTGATAGAATTTAGACTAAAGAGTACGTGAGCTGCGATCTTCAGCGTGGTTCAGAATTACAGGATCAAATTATTTTTGGAGCCCTAATAGAAGGATATTTAGCATTTCAAAGGCTTTTCATAAAAGGAATCATCATAGCATCCACTGTATTGATCTATCTGGACTGTCTAAAATCTCTCAAGCTCTGATTGCTTGAAGAGCCACTGCACAGGAGTGGCTCCGGGAGCTGCGCCTGTCTGTGTCTGCGGCGAGCGACTCTCCTCCTGTGGGTTTGATTTCTGTGAGTGCTGCTCAGACCAGCAAGGTCTCAGGTGTGGGTCTAGGACAAGAGACAACATGGTAATTCCACTATTTGAAGAATGGAGGTGACACCTACTCTGGTTCCCAAGGCTGGGTGAGGTTAGGGAAAAGTTTTTCATAGTTCAAACATGTTCCGTCCTTCACCTTCAAAAGCATTTCTTGCTATAATTGGGTTCTAGTGCCTTCTCTGTGCCCCATCAACCACGGGCCTGTTGAGCCCCCAAGCAGTTAATGTTCACCAAACCCCCAAGGGGAGGACACACATGCAGACCAGACAGGAAGGGACCTTAGGGACAGCCTGGGCTCATACCTGGAGCAGGTGAGGCCTGGGGGCAGAAAAGGACCTGCCCGCACCGCGCCATTAGCTGTGCCTGTGGCCAGCTCAGGTCTCCTTCTCTTAGCCCTGCGTCTTGTCCAGCCCCTGTCGGGGTGACTTCCTCTGCTTCTCTTCAGAAGAGGCAAATTTTTGTCCTCTAAAAGTGAATTTGATTTTGGAATAAAGCAAAAGTTCACTTAGAGGCAAGTCTAGAAAACTAGGTGAGCAGGCATGAGTAAAAGGTAATCATATTAAAGGATTCTCTCCTGTGATTTCCTCGTGACCAGCGGCTTCCCTCTGAGCTTCATCTCTGTAGAGGCCACTCTTGGACACTAGTCTGTGACGTGTCTGAAATGACCAACACAACACGGTTCTCGGGTTCCCTGTGCCCAGCCTGTCTCTCTCAGGACGTGCCTTGCGGCAAGGCACTGTGCTCTCTGCTTTCCATGCATAGTCCTGACCTAAACATCGCAAGCTTAAAGGAGGGAAAAGTCTGGTTTGATAAGCTCTTACAGGCAGACACTAGCTTGCCGGATCTTTGCTTTTTAGCGTCCTTTCTCCAAAGTTAGCAAATATCTAATACCCAGAGACACAAACTAACAATCTGAAAATTGAAACTGAGCTTTGCTTCAGCTCTTAAAGAGACCAAATACAAGCTGAGGTCATGGAAAAAGGGACCTGAAATCAAATCAGACAACCCCCACAGGAATCCTGGCCCCATTAACATCTCCTGGAGAGCCAGACAGAAGGAAGGGTCACAGCACAGAACAGACACAGGGGAGGAAGGTGCTGAGTGGCTGCTAGCACCAGACACTGAGCTAGGCACCTGCATGTGCGAAGGGAACCTGAGAGCCGTGTGGTGTTGGTCACTGCAGACACATCACAGACTAGTGTCCAAGCGCAGCCTCTACAGATGAAGCTCAGAGGGAAGCCGCTGGTGACGAGGAAATCACAGGAGAGAATCCTTTAATCTGCCATGAGTGTCTCACTTGAACTTGGCCACTGCCAGTTTCAGCCACGGAGGTGGGCAGGTCCAAGCACACACCCCAGCGCAACTCGAAGCATGGGCCATGGTCTTTTTTCCTTCTCCGCTTCCAAGTTTTCTCTGAGGGCGCAGCATCTGGCTCAGCTCATGCAGCCTGGAAATAGGGGAGGTGTTGCTTCCTGGAGGACTCTTTTTTTTTTTTTTTTAGCAGTTAATCAAATCTTTAATAATCGTACGGTCTGAGTCAGGGACTACGGATGGCAATACAAGATAGAAGGCCTAACTTTTCCTCCTCTTCCTCCTCTTCATCCTTCTCCTCCTCATCATGAACAAAAATATCTGGATGATGTCATGTCTTTCATGCATTGGCTTTACTTAGTTGGCACACTATTTCGATAACTGTGCAGTGTTTTTTGCACCAACTCTTTCTTCACTGTGGCTGCCAGCCTTTTGTCCCTTGCTTGGGCTTTGGGTCCACACGAGGATTAGGATTTTGGTGGCTCTGCAGTCTGATCAGAGCTGCAGGGGCACGGTTGCAACCGTGAATTCCTCTGCTTACAGCAGCTCAAGGCATGCTTCTCTTAACATGAGTTACTGCTCCAGCCACGACTTGGCCTTACAGTGATGATTTCTTTCCTCCCACAGGGTCCTTAGCCTAGGGCTCTGCTATCAACTCAACATGAGGATGACTTTGATCACACAGAAGAGATCAGAATTAAGTTTATTTGTCAAACAGGCAGTTTGAAAGATTTTATGGAAAGGAAGAATTTCAATGGTCAAAAAATGTTCCATACAGTTTTAGACAAATTTGTACAGATATCCCATAATATCTGATGTGAATTTACGATACATTTTAACTAATTTCTTTGGTAGCACAGAGGTGACATTATACCGTGTTTTTTGTTGTTGTGTTTTGAATGAATAGGTGTATTTTATTTTTGTCTGGACAGAGTTCTGTGCATTTACAGTTTCCATATGGGAACTGCTAGAGCACATCTGTTTGTTGACTATGTGATGAGAATCTGATTTCACAGGATGTGGCCCCAAATGGCTCTGTTGATTACACACTGTGAAGGGAGAGGGAAACCTGACAGAGAACCAGGACACGGTGAGGGCCCAGGTCAGCAGGGATATGGCAGGCTTCAGGGTGAAGCTGCCCACTCATGTTTCCATGAACACAAAGGCTGGACGACTCTTAAACAGCCACCGGGAGCCAGCAGACACATGCCTCAAACTCGAGAGTTTCGAAGGACAATTCCCAGCGACTCTTCTCACACATCCGGCAGAGCTCCTTCCTGCTGTCTGCAGAAGCTCTTGCTAATGCACATGTCACAGGCTTCTCCCTGCCCTGCTCTGCCCTTCCCTGCCTCACTCCTGCCTCCTGGCCTCAGCTCCCCAGTGGCTTCTTTGCACCCAAGGATTTGTCTCAGGCTCTGCTTGGGGAAAAACACAAACAAAAGCAACTCAAACATCAGAATGAAGAGCTTTGCAATTTATATTCTTAGCTGCCTTCTCATAAAGGTGAATGCCGTTTAATCAAATCCCATGTTGTCTGCTGAGTCCCTGAATGGACTGGATGCGAAATGTGGGGAGAAGAATATAAAATTCCTGCATTACCTGGTGCAGCTGGGAGGAGGCAGGTGCAGAAGGAAAAGAGGAATGAGAAGCCCATATGGATGTGGGTGGAGCCGAGCTCAGCGGAAGGCACCTGGAGGGAAGGTTAGACAGACAGGAATCAGATCAGCAATCTCAGTTCTTTATCTGACTCCTACCAGCCTCCTTTCTGCCAATCTTGTGAGTGGCTCCTCTGGCTGTCAGAGCAGGAACTAAGTTTCACACCTGCATCAATGTCATGCACAGAGATGACACCGCCCCCCAAAAGGAAGTCAGGACCTCTCGGCAGAAGTGGTCAAGAAGATGCCAGCTTCTGGGAGATTAGACTCTGGAATCATGCAAGGTTTTCACGGCAGGTGTGATTGGGGTTGAACCATCCTGACCAGAGCTTGTGGGGCAATGAGCTCCTCTTCCTCACCTGGTGCAAGTGAAGTCCTTCTAACAGTGCCCCAAGGCACCCATTGAAAATATGGGGTGGGGCTGGAGAAGGCTGGAGGATTGGTCCTGGAGTCCAGATTAACACAAGTGGGAACGAGAATCCAAATTTGGGTATGTCTGTCCCCAAACCAGCACTTGTCACAACACCATGATGCTCCGAAGCAAAATGTTATTGACAAAGCCAGTGAAAGCATTAATCTGGCAATGACATCTGTTCCCTGGGTATTTCAAGAAGGGCAGTTACCCTGGAATGGAGCATTATTTCCATGTTGTGCTTCCAAGCATGGCTGCTAAAAATTTGGCCACTTTGAGTGGCTCTTCTGTTCCCTGAAATAGCTCTAGATGTCTCCTCTATTAATTGCTGGAGGGGAAAATGTGAGTTGTGGTGTCTGGTGAATGCAGAAATGAAGCCAATTGGCTGCTGAGACTCTATTAGTGCTGAGATAGTGAGGAGCTCACACCTCTGGTCGCATGATGTTGTTTGCACTAAACAGAGTCCTCTTTCCTTTGAAGTGGGTCGCCAACATGCCTGGCAAGCTGCTGAGTGGCCTGGTCTCACCATGCCTACTGCACGCGCTGCCAGAGGTGTGGGCCACTCTGCTGGCACTCAGAGCCCCCAGAGACCCCGGGCTGCTCTAGTCTGAACCTTTTCCACTGTGGGATCCCTGCACTGCTGCATCACCTGTCACTGTCCACGTTCACGGCTCCACTTCCAGCATGCACTCTGGGGTGAGGACGAGTTCTCCACTTAGTACGGCAGGTAACAAGTACACAGAACTTTTGTTCCAGACATTGTTCCAATGACTTTTCCAATATTAGCTGATTTGCTCTTCAAAAACGAACAAACAACAAGAAAAAAACTCACTATGAAGTAGTGCTGCCGTGAGCTGGTGCTATTTCACAGGGGAGGAGCTGAGGGATGACTGGATGGCCTTCCGTAGGTGACACAGCTGGTGGGAGAAAGGGTGGCAGAGCTGGGACAAAGACCCAAGTGATCGGACCCAGAAGCTGGATCTTAACCCCTATTCTAGGATGTCTCTAAAAAGGGGGTGTCAGTAAACAGGGGGTGTGCCGTGCCTGGTATCCCCACCAGCCTGAGCATGGTGATAATTAGGACTATTCCTCAACCCAAATATCTTAGCTTGTCCAGCTTTCTGTGACAGAGCACCACAGGCGGATGGCTTATAAACAATAGACATTTATTTCTCACCGTTCTCAAGACTGGGAAGTCCCAGATGGAGGCCCCAGCAGACGCAGTGTCGGGTGCAGGCCGCTCTCCGGTTCGTAGAAGGCACCTTCTGCTGCGTCCTCACATGCCAGAGGCGGAGGAGGTCTCTCTGGGTCCTCTTCCTACAGGCGCTGATCCCTTTCACGAGGGCTCAACTGTGATAACTAATCGCCTCCTAATGGTCCCTCCTAACCCTGTCCTCTTGGGGGTGAGATTTCCATGTATGAATATGAGGGGACACAAAATCGAGACCATAGCGCCAGACTCTTCCAGGGCTGACAGGCTGTTTACAGTCTCTATTGTTCATGGAGACCCCAGCAGTAAGAGAGAAGGTGGAAGGTAGGCAAGGTGAAACTCACTGAGGTGCCTGGAAAGAGAGTGACATCGCCCGTGAGGGGCTGGTGAATACTGATCCAAGAAACCTGGAGGCCTCGGCCACCATCACCCAGCCTGCCTCCTTGTGCCGGCTCAATTTTCCAATCTCTGAAGTGGAACAATAAGTACATCAAAAGGGGGTTAATTGGAGCAGGATGAATATTAGTAACAAGAAAACCACAGCTACACAAATTGAAGTAAATCTGTAGTAAATCAAAGACAAACAGAAAATGTTTAAAAACAGCAGAGAAAAGAAAAAGACACATGACCTTCCAGGGTACAACAATGAAACCAAATATGGACTTCTCGGTATAAATGCAGGAAGCCGAGGATAATGGGCTCGTATCTTCTAAGTTCTGGAGGAAAATCCACTCAGATCTGGAATTCCGTATCCAGCAAAGATACCCTTCAGAAAGAAAAATAAAATAAAGATACTTTCAGGCAAACAAAGGCAGAGAATTTGTCGCTGGCAGCCCGACCACTAAGGGAAACACCAGGAGGCTTTCTTTCGACAGAGGGAATGATTCCAGATAGGAGAGAGAGGTGCAAAAAGAACAATGAGCAAGAGAAAGAGAAAATACGTGAGCAAATATAAATGCCTCTTGACTGTGGAGAGCAATAGCAACAATGCCTTGTGGGGTGTAGGCAGGTAGAGAATCGAAATGCTTGACGCCGAGGCGGGAGGGATAAATGGAATTAAAGAACAACGTCCTTGCAACGTACGGGAGGTGGGAAGATATTAATCTTTATTAGACGTTAATAAGTCAGTGATGCATGTTGCAATCTCCAGGTGACCGTTAAAACTAGTGAAATGATATGTAAAAAACTTGCTAGTAAAGGGGAAAGAATGGAATAATTAAAAAATAATAACAATCCAAAAGAAAGCAGGAAAGGGGAGACAAAAGGAAAGTGAACAGGCAGAACAGCTGGAAAGAGGTGGCAAAAGGGTAATTATAAACCTAAATATATCTGAAAATGCAGTCAGTGTAAACATAGTAAATATTTCAATAAAAGACATAGATCATTAGGCTGGAGGGGAAAATGCTGCTTACAAAAGACACAGTTTGGATGATTCAGAACAGTTAGAAGGAAAAGATGGAAAAGGCATGGAGAAACCCCAAAGGCATATTTTTAAGTGAAAGAGGCTAGTCTGACAAAGCCGCGTGCTGTGTGGTCCCAACTGTGTGACATTCCAGAAGAGACAAAACTGTGGAGACAGTGACAAGATCACAGGGAGCGGGGGAGGGAGACAGGAGCAGGCGGAGCACAGAGGGTTTTAGGGCGGTGACGCTGCTCTGGATGGTAATACCGTGGTGGATACGTGACATCTTATATTCGCCAAAGCCCGTAGAATATAAAACACCAAGAGTGAACCCTAAAGTGAACCGTGGGCTCTGGGTGATAATGATGTGTCACTGTAGTTGATGAGTTGTGACAAATGTACAAGTTGTCGTTGATCACCGTGGCAAAGGCACCACTCTGGTGGGGATGCAGAGGCACGGTGCGGGGGAGGGGCATGCAGGACATCTCTGTATCTTCTGCTTAATTTTGCTATAAACCTAAAATTGCTCTTAGAAAAATAAATAAATCTTAGTCTTTTTTAAAAAAGTAAAAGGATGGAAATTAATGCCATGTAAACACTAATCAAAAAAAAAGTTGAGGTAGCTATATTAATATCAGACTTTAAGGCAAGAAGCATTATTAAAAATAAAGAAGGACATTTTACAATAAAAGAAGCTTCACCAAGATAAAATAATCCTGAAATTTTACATCTAACAGTATAGCCTCAAAATGTACACAAGAAGAATTGACAGAACTAAAATGGAAGTAGGCAAACTGACAGTCAGAGTGACGCCCTCTGTAACTGATAAAGCTAGCAGACAACAAAACTCAGTAAGAAAAAAGGAGATTTGAAGAAAACAGGTAAAAAAATATATATATATATATGACCCAACTGGCTAATATAGAATATGGCACTGAGCATTTCAAGGCTGTTACCACTCTAGGCTCGAGGGGAGGAGAGAAGGGAGCGGTCACGAGGGTGCCAAAGTCGCTGACCCTCAGCCAAGGAACAAAGCCAGGGCAACTGCAAGGAGGGATCTGGGGTGACAAACACCCCAACCTTGCTCTCTTTTCTCTGACCTCCTCCCAGGGTTCCCCGCTGGCCAAGCCCAGCTGAAAGTCACCGATGCAGTCCCTACAGATCAGGCCCCCTGGGCAGAGGACAGCTAGAGTGGGACGGAGGGAAGCTGCCCAGCGCAGTGTGGGAAAATGAACCTTTCTCTTCCGTAATTCGCTGTGTAGAATTGTAGCCATCAATTCTACCTGGAGATACGTGGCCATATCTCCAGCCAGTCCCTGGGCTTTGTCCCTACCCCAACCTGTCTTCTGTAGGCACTTAATCTATTCGCATGTCCGTAAGCACTGTCCACATATGATTTATCCGTCACTTAAGGTTTAAAATTCAATCTTACCAGGATTTTTCCCTTTTTAGGAATTCCTCCCTTTCCTAGTTTCATGTTGCTCCAGGGGTTGATGCTAAACTCTGGGTTCACAAGGCAGAGGAGAGAAAAGGAAGAAGGTGCCCTCTTCTTAGTTTCAACCTCTGGCAGGTCTGAGGAGGCCTCTTGCTTTCAACAGGGCTCATCCTGCTTGGCCTGCGGCGTAGCCAGTGAATGGCTTGTCCGGTCTGTGGGCACTGACTCGATGCCCGCATAGCTCCCGGGGGACGTGGCCACATCTCCAGCCAGTCGCTGGTGGGGTTTGTCCCAGCCGCGTGATTCTACGTGCATTTCCTCATCTCAGCCACTGGCCTCTGCACAGACCCGTGATAGTCTGTCTCTGTCTCTGCTAACTCCTCAGTCCCACTAGGGACCCCTTGAAAAATTGGATGCTCTCCTGAGCCTTGGGAAATGGGTGGTGTGTTGAGAAAGGGGGACAATCCCTGCCCCTGTCGTACTTAGATATGCCAGCCCACGTCTCCCCACCACTGCCGCAGGACAGCCCAGCAGGTGTCACCGCTCACTTCTGAGCCAGGCTGCAGCAAGTGGGTTCAGTCCTCTCCCTCACCCCAGACTGGCCCAGGGGGTGCACAAGGTAGAGATCCCCAACATGCTCTGATTGTTTTCACCCCAAACTCTCTTCCTCACCTCAGTTTGCAGGGTCTTTGCAGAGTCTTGGGGAGGGAACTGGGAGAGCAGGAAACAGGATTGCAACTCCTGTCAAAGATTCCTGGCTCACACGCATCCAGCAGCTCTTGGACCCAGAGTCTAGCATCTCTGTTCTCCCGCCCAGTATGACAAGCCCCACTGCAGTTCACGGCAACCCTGTGTCACGGACATGGAGCAGAAGAAAAAAATGCTGGTGGGCGTCTCATGAGGGCCTCACAGTGCCCTGGTTCAGGGGAAAGTCAGCCCTCCATCCTTCTGAAGGCTTTTATTTCCTCTGCCATCCTTTTTCGCTCCCAAAGCCACCAGTCACTCCTCTCTGCTGGATCATCCAACAGCACACAAATGCTCTAGTGGCTCATCTTGAAACCAACCACAATTACCTAGACTGCCCCCCTCCTCTCTAGCCGCCGGCTCATGTCTCCACTCTCCTTGTCAGCGAGCCTCTCCCAAAGCCACCACTCTGGCTCACCTGCCCTGCCCTCTGCAACTCACTTCAAGTGGGCATCTTGTCCATCCCGTTGCTTTACTGAAATTAGTCCTGTCAATGTCACTGCAGACCTGCGCAGAGCCAGATTTTTTCATTGCCCTCTCAACTGCACAGCGGCCACAGCCCTTTCTTGGCCCAGTCTATGAAATTAGCACCTGGAGACATTTCTGGCCTTTCTCCTGAGTCTCACCCACCACACACTGCTGGTTCTCACCTCGCTCACCAGCCAAGTCGTCCTCCCAACCTGCAGAGCTGCCGCCCTACTGCCCTCCCGATCTCTGCACTTACGCCGCCAGCCGCATCGGACACGTCGCAGGATGAAGACAGATCTCCTGCGTCCCAGCCCTCCTGCAGCCTGTCTCTCGCTCGCCCATCCACCTGGCTCCCCACACCCCACCTGGAAGGTGCACATGCTGATCCCTCTCCTTAGTGTGCCGTGGCCGAGCATCACGACAGGTCCCAGTGCCACACTGTTCTCCATCGTGACCTCCCCGGTCCAAGTCACCACCACCTCCTGTCGAGACTCTTTCCATGCTCTCGATTGCTCTCCCGGCTTCACGCTTCCCTCTCTACGGTCTCGTCACCACCCAGCACCACAGTGAGGCATAAACAGAGCAGAAACAGAAACAGTTCAAGTTACTCCCCTGCAAAAACCCTTTGACGCTAGCTACATAGTCTAGGTACAAAATTCAAACTCTATGTCAGGCCTTTTTTATGTGTTTTTTTCAGTGATGGTCAAACCATAAACTCTTATTTTATTTCACATCTCAAAAAACAAAAATAAATAAATCTGAACATACTCATATTGAAACTGAATTTTGAAATTTTCAAAATTGATGAGGCTGAGGTGCAGTGGCTCACATCTGTAATCTTAGCACTTTGGGAGGCCAAGGCAGGAGGATCGCTTGGGCTCAGGAGTTCAAGACCACCTTGAGCAAAAGCAAGACACGTCTCTACTAAAAACAGAAAAATTAGCCTGGCATGGTGATGCACATCTGTAGTCCCAGCTACTTGGAAGGCTGAGGCAGGAGGATCACTCAAGCCCAGGAGTTTGACGTGACAGTGAGCTATGGTGATGCCCTTGCACTCTAGCCGGGGCAACAGAGTGAGACTCTTGTCTCCAAAAAAAAAAAAAAAAAATTCATTGATGAGCTTGACTGAGTATCTCCAAGCATGTGTGGCCAATGTGGTTGATCTAGCATTGCGATTTTAGTCAGAAAATCTTATCTAATATTAACATTAGCATCAGATTTCACAAAAGTCAAGGTAAAAGAGATGTTTTAAACTATGTGTTCATATCAATCCTCAAAATTTCTCCTGAGTAGCCAAATGCCTCTGGTACGGAAGATATTTATTGTACAACTACTAACTGCTGGGGCATGTTGGAAAGTTGTGACTGAGAGGGAAGGTGACTCGCCCAGGGACACATGGCTAACACACAGCACAGTAGGCATGCAGCCTCGGTCTGCAGGATTCTAAAGCCTCTTGGCCCTTCTCCATGTGACTGTCTGCGAACCCCAAAGCCACTCGCTGAGCTCGGTACTCTGGAGCAGGCACAGTGCCAGACTTCACATTCATTATCCCGTTTACTCCCCACGGCAGCTCCATGTGGTATGGACTATGATTATCGCCCTTGTACAAGGGGGGCTAAGGGTCAGGACTATTACTGCTGCTCCAGTCAAACAGCAGTAAATACTGGGGCCAGGATTTGAACCCCCGTCTGTGTGATGCTATAACCCACACTCAGAAGCATGCCCCTAACCTGCCACCCCTACAGCTCTGGGTCTTTAAAAGCAACAAGCTTTATTCCCTGGGAGTGTAAGATGATGTCGGGCAGGCACAGGGCCAGGACTGCGGGGCTTCGCTGGCCCAGGGCACCCCCATAGCAGCAGCTACAGGGAGACCCAAGGGGCAGCCAGGCTGGAACCTCCAGGGCTTAGCAGTTTCCACCTCGTCTTCCCCCAGTTCCAAGGCTCTGGGACTCTTCCAAAGCATCCTTCTGTCTGCGGAGAAGCATTAGGTCACCAGTCCTCAGCCCCTGGCCCTTAGATCAATAGTCTTCTGTCCTCACCTGCATCTGCCCTCTAGGGTGGAGCTGTCAAAGGGCCTTCTGCCACTTGGTACAGGTTACCTCTGTCTGTCATGATACAAAATCCCTTTAGGATCGCACGGCCATGCCCTCTTGCAGCACAGGAATGTCCGGAGGCTGAGTGTGAGCCTCAGAGCAGCCCGCGAGGGAGGCCCGTGATGGTCAGACCAGCATGGGCACGGCCAGCAGGTGAGTCAGGCAGGTGGGCTCAGGCAGGGACCCAGGGGCAGTGAAGATGTGTGAGTGGCCAACTCAGAACAGCTCAGAGCAGATGGGCAGAGACGCCCTGCCTGAGTTTGCAGGCTCCCGTCATTCTGCCAGTCCTGCTCCCACCCCCCGCCTTGCCCCCCAGGGTGCCATTTGTGGTGAGAAGAGTGTCCTCTACTCACAGGAGCAGTGCCATGAGCCCCTAACGTGCTGTGTGCCTCCGAGGAATTTGCTGTGTCTTCTTGCTTCCTAGTTTATAAAATGGTCAACTGGCCTTGCCAGGCCTTCTGGCCACATATGACATAGTGTGCCTTCCTGAAGCCCTGTCGCTTCCCCCTGGGAGAGATGCGATGAGCCCCAGCACCGCAGACTAGCCAGGATTAGGCTTGTGGGGTCTGCTGCCTTACTCAGTGGCTTTGGGCAGCTGGTGTCCCTCCAAGTCCCAGCATGACCAGGTGATTTCTAAAGGAAGGCCCTTGCAATTTTAAGATTTGGTGACCAATGAACTACTACTGTGAAAACATGATACAGATATTCTTCAACTCAAGGTAGGGTTACATCCCAATAAACCCATCTAGGTTGAAAATATCATAAGTTGAAAATGCATTTAATCCACCTTACCTACTGAACATTATAGCTTATTCTAGCCTACCTTAAATGTGCTCAGACCACTTCATTAGCCTAGATGTGGGAAAATCATCTAACACAAAGACTATTTGTATTTATTTATTTATTATTAATTTTAGAGACAAGGTCTCACTCCGTTGCCCAGGCTGGGGTGCAGTGGTGTGATCACAATTCTTATCACTGCAGCCTCAAATTCCTGGGCCCAAGCGATCCTTCCACATCAGCCTCCCAAGAAACTGGGACTACAGGCACATACCACCATGTGCAGCTAATTTTTTAAAGTTTTTTTAGAGATGGGGGTCTTGCTATGTTACCCAGGCTGGTCTCAAACTCCTGGGCTTCAGCAGTCCTCCCACCTTAGCCTCCCATATTGCTGGGATTACAGGCTTGAACCACTGTGCCTGGCCTCAAAGCCTATTCTATAATAGCGTTGGGTAGCTTATGGAAGAGTGTTATACTGCACGCTGTTAGCCTAGGAAAAGATCAAAATACAAAATTTGAAGTATGGTTTCTACTGAATACATATTGCTTTTGCGCCATTGTTAAGTCAAACTTTCACAGATTGAGGACTGTCAGAACTTAATAAGGCCCTTCTAGCCAAGGAACTTTGAGAGAGGGGGCAGAGCAAGATGTCTGAATAGAAACCTTCAGTAATCATCCTCAGCACAAATACCAAATTTAACAACTATCCACGCAACCAACCATCTTCAAAAGAACCAAAAATCAGGTGAACAATCACACTACCTGGTTTTAACATTACATCAAAGAAAGAGGCACTAAAGAAGAGAGAAAAGACAGCCTCGCTTGCCTGCACCACCCTACCCTGTCCCCTGGCAGTGCTGCACCAGCACGCTTAGTGGAGAGAGAAGCTGTGTGCCTGGCACAGGGAGAGTGAAGTAATTTTGACACTTTGCATTGGGACCCAGGGCTGCCCTGGAGCAGAGGAACACAGCACAGGACAGAATTCTGCTGGTGCCCATGGAGGGAGCATTTAGACCGGCCCAGCCAGAGGGAAATCCTCCCTTCTAAAACCCAAGTTCCGGCTGGCCGCACCACCAGCTGATAAAAAGCAACCGGGTCCTGGACTGAAGTCGTAAGGCAGTGAGTGGGTCCCCAGAGAATGCGGTCCCTGGGCAATTCCTGCAGTTGTGCTGGCTTGAAGCCAGTGGACTTGGGGTGCTCATGACCCAGTGAGACACCAGCAGTGGCAGCCAAGTCAGTGCCTGTGTCACCCCCACCTGTCCAAAAACAGGCAGTGCAGTTCAGGTAGTCTTCTTCCACTTGAGGAAAGGAAAGGGAGAAGTTCAGAGGACTTTCTTTTGCAGCTTGGGTACCAGCTCAGCCACAGTAAAAAAAAAGTATCAAGCAGATTCCTGAAGCCCCTGAGTCCAGGCCTTGGTTTCTGGACAGCATTTCTGGAATTACCCTGGGCCAGAAGGAAATATGCTACCCTGAAGGCAAGAACTCAGTCCTGGCAGGATACACCACCTGCTGACTAAAGAGCCCTTGGGTTTTGAATAAATATTAGATGTAACCAGGCAACAGTCACCACAGGCTTGGGTGAGACTGGTCTGGCTTCAGGTGTGACCTGGTGCTGGTGGCCATGAGAGAATGCCCATGTCATTCCTCCCCCAAATCTAGTGGCCCAGCACAGAGAGTGAGGGAAGAGAGTAATAGACTTTGCCTGGCAATCTAGGGAACTCTCCTATATCATACCCAAGTCTGCCAAGACGAGACCACCAGGACTCTGCAGGAGTTGTTACTGGGCTTGGGGTAGTCCTGGAAAAACTCAATGAATTTTAAGACAACGCAGAGAAAAAATTCAGAAGTCTATCACAGAAATTTAATAAAGAGATTGAAATAATTAAAAAAAAATCAAGCATAAATTCTGGAGCTTATGCATTCAATTGACAAACTGAGAAATGCACCAGAGTCACTCAACAGCAGAATTGACCAAGTAGAACAAAGAACTAGTGAGCTTGAAGATAATCTATTTAAAAACACATAGTCAGAAGAGAAAAAAGAATAAGAGAATGAAGCATGCCTGCAAGATCTAGAAAATGGCCTTAAAGGGGCAAATCTAAAAGTTATTGGCCTAAAAGAGAAGGTAGGGAAAGAGACTGGGGTAGAAAGTTTATTCAAAGAAATAATAACAGAGAACTTTCCAAACCTGGATAAAGAGATCACATATTCAGGTACAAAAAGGTCAAAGAATACCCATCAGATTTAACCAAAAAAGACTACCTCAAGGCATTTAATAATCAAGGTCCCAAAGGTCATAGATAAAGAAAAGGTCCTGCGAGAAGCAAGAAAAAAGAAAAAAATAACATATAAAGGATCTCCAATGTGTCTGGAAACAGACTTCCCAGTAGAAACCTTACAGGCCAGGAAAGAGTGGCATGACATAGTCAAAGTGCTAAAGGAAAAAGTCCCTTAACCTAAAATCTTATATCCTGCAAAAATATCCTTCAAACATAAAGGAGAAATGAAGACTTTACCAGACCTGTCCTAGAAAATACTAAAAGGACATTGCAATCTGAACGAAAAGGACACTAGTGAGCAATAAGAAATAATCTGGAGGTATACAACTAACTGGTAACAGTCAGTACACAAATACAGAATGCTCTATTGCTTAATCACACTGCATAAAAGATAAACCTATTAAAAATAGCTACAACAACTTTTTGAAAGACAGTATAAAAAGATAAGGATGGAAATAGTAAAAGTTAAAAAGTGAGGGGGTGAAGTCAAAGGGCAAAATTTCTGTTAGATCTCTCTTTGATTGCTTGTTTGTTTGTAAGCCCAGTGGTTATATGTTTAATATAATTGGTTATAAAACGTTTTTTGCAAGCCTCATGGTAACTTGAAATCAAAAAACCTAGAACAGATGTACAAGAAATAAAAAGCAAGAAATTAAAACACATGGCCACAGAAAATCACTTTTAAAAGGAAGACAGGAAGGAAGAAAGAGAGAACCACAAAACAACCAAAAATCAAGTAATAACATGTCAGTAGTAAATCCTTACTTATCAATAATAATATTGAATGTTAATGGACTAAACTCTCCAATCAAAAGATATTATGGCTGAATAAATTTTAAAAAACCAAGAACTAACTGTATGTTGTCTGCAAGAAATATACTTCACCTATAAAGACACACATAGACTGAAAATAAAGAGATGTAAAAAGATATTCCATGCAAATGGAAACCAAAAAAGAAAGAGTACCTATACTCCTATCAGATAAAATAGATTTCAAGATAAAAACTGTCAAAAAAGACAAAGAAGGTCATTATATGATTATAAAGTGGTCGATTCAGCAAGAGGATATAACAACTCTAAATATATATGTACCCAACACTGGAGCACCCAGATACATAAAGCAGAATATATTATCAGAGTTAAATAAGGAGATAGACCCCAATACGATAATCACTGGAGACCTCAGCACTCCATTTTCAGCATTGGACAGATCATCCAGACAAAAAAATCAACAAAGCAACATTGGACTTTACCTTCACTATAAACCAAATGAACCTAATAGGTACCTGCAGGACATTTCATCCAACAGCTGAAGAATACACATTCTTCCCCTCAGCTCCTGGATCATTCTCAAGGATAAACCATATGTTAGGCCACAAAATAAATCTTAAAAAATTCAAAAAAATTGAAATCATACCAAGTATTTTTTGACTACAATAGAATAAAACTAGAAATTAATAACAAGAGGAACCTTGAAAAATATACAAACACATGGAAATTAAACAATATGCCCCTGAATGACCAGTGGGTCAATGAAGAGATTAAGAAGAAAATTTAAAAATTTCTCAAAACAGGTGAAAATGAAAATACAACAGATCAAAACCTATAGAATATAAGAAAAGCAGTAATAAGAAGAATGTTTATAGCAATAAGTTCTGCATCAAAAAAGTAGAAAAGCTTCAAATAAACAACCTAACAACGCATCTCAAAGAACTAGGAAAACCAAGAGCAAACCAAACCAAAATTAGTAGAAGAAAAGAAATGACAAAAATCAGAGCAGAATTAAATCATATTGAAACCAAAAAAAATGCAAAAGATCAACCAAATAAAAAGTTGGCTTTTTGAAAAGATAAACAAACTTGACATACCTTTAGCCAGACTAAGAAAAAAAGAGAAAAGACCCAAATAAATAAAATCAGAGATGAAAAAGGAGACATTACATCTGACACTGCAGAAATTCAAAGGATCATTAGAGACTACTATAAGCAACTATAGGCCAATGAATTGGAAAACATAGAAGAAATTGATAAATTCCTAGACACAAACAACCTACCAAGATTGAACCAGGAAGAAATCCAGAACTGAACAAAGCAATAACAAGTAATGAGATAGAAGCAGTAATAAAATGTCTCCCATCAAAGGAAAGCCCAAGAACTCAGGGCTTCACTGCTGAATTTTACTCAAAGAAGAATTAATACCAATTCTATTAATGCTTAAACTATTCTATAAATTCGAAGAGGAAGGATACTCCCAAACTCATTATATGAGGCTTGTATCACCCTGATACCAAAACCAGACAAAGACAAAACAAAGAAAGAAAACTACAGGTCAATTTCTCTGATGAACATAGATGCAAAAATCCTCAACAAAATGCTAGCAAACCAAAGTCAACAACACATTAGAAAGGTTATTCATCGTGATCAAGTGGGATTCATCGCAGGGATGCAAGGATCATTCAACAAATACAAATCAATCAAGGTGATACATCATATCAACAGAACGAAAGACAAAAACCATATGATCATTTCAATTGATGCTGAAAAAGCATTCGATACAATTCAACAGCTCTTCATGATAAAAACTCTCAAAAAACTGGGTATAGAATGAACTTACCTCAACACAATAAAAGCCATATAGGACAGATCCACAGCTAGTATCATATGCAATGGGGAAAAACTGAAAGCCTTTCCTCTAAGATCTGGAACAAGACAAGCACGCCCACTTTCACCACTGTTATTCAACATAGTACTGGAAGTTCTAACTAGAGCAATCAGACAAGAGAATGAAATAAAGGGCATCCAAATTGGAAAGGAAGAAGTCAAATTGTCCTTGTTTGCAGATGATATGATCTTATATCTAGAGGAACCTAAAGACTCCACCAAAAAAAAAGCTGTTAGAACTGATAAATAAATTCAGTAAAGTTGCAGAATATAAAATCAATATACAAAAATCAGTATCATTTCTACATGCCAACAGTAAATAATCTGAAAAAGAAACCAAGAAAGTAACCCCATTTACAATAGCTACAAATAAAATAAAATACCTAGGAATAAACTTAACTAAAGCATTGAAAGATCTCTATACTGAAAACTATAAAACACTGATGAAAGAAATTGAAGAGGACAAAAAAAATGGAAAAGATATTCCATGATTACAGATTGGAAGAATCACTATTGCTAAAATGCCCATACTACCCAAAGAAATCTACAGATTCAATGCAATCCCCATCAAAATGTCAAGGACATTCTTCACAGAAATAAAAAAAAACTCCTAAAATTTATATGGAACCACAAAAGACCCAGAATAGCCAAAGCCATCCCAAACAAAAAGAAGAAAGCTGGAGGAATCACATTACCTGGCTTCAAATTATGCTGCAGGGTTGTAGTAACCAAAACAGCACGGTACTGGCATAAAAACAGAAACATAGACCAATTGCACAGAACAGAGAACCCAGAATAAATCCACACATCTATACCGAACATATCTTCAACAAAGGTGCCAAGAACATACAGTAGGAAGGGACATTCTCTTCAATAAATGGTGCTGGGAAAACCAGATATCCAAATGAAGAAGAATGAAACTAGACCCCTATCTTTCACCATATACAAAAATCAAATCAAAATGGATTAAAGACTTAAATCTAAGACCTGAAACTATGAAACTACTAAAGTAGTTTAGTAGTTTGGGGAAACACTTCAAGACATTGTGTCTGGGCAAGAACTTCTTGAGTAATAGCCCCAAAGCCCAGGAAACCAAAGCAAAACTGGACAAATGGGATCACATCAAGCTAAAAAACTTCTGCACAACAAAGGAAACAATCAGCAAAGGAATGAGAGAGCCCACAGAATGGGAGAAAATATTTGCAAACTACCCATCTGACAAGGTACTAATAACTACAACCTACAAGGAGCTACGAAATCTCAATAGGAAAAAATAAAATAATCCAATTTAAAAAAGGGCCAAGAATCTGAATAGACATTTCTCAAAAGGAGACATACAAATGGCCATTAGGTATGTGCAAAAATGCTCAACATCAATAGTCATCAGAGAAATGCAAATCAAAACTACAATACATATCTCACCCCAGTTAAAATGTCTTTGATCAAAAAGGCAGATAATAATGAATGCTGGCAAAGATGTGAAGAAAGTGAACCCCCCCATACACTATGGTTGGAATGTAAATCAGTGCAACCACTACAGAGAAAAGCATGGAGGTTCCTCAAAAAACTGAAAATAGAATGACCACATGACCCAGAAATCCCAGTGCTGGGTATACATTCAAAGGAGGGGAGTCAGTGTATGGAAAAGCAATCTGCACTCACATGTTCACTGCAGCACTATCCACAATAGCCAAGATTTGGAGTCAACCTAAGGTTCCATCAACAGATGAATGGATAAAGAAAATGTGGTACATACACACAATGGAACATTACTCAGCCACAAAAAAGAATGGAATCCTGCCATTTGTGACAACATGGATGGAACTGGAGAACATTGTTTCAAGTGACATAAGCCAAGCACAGAAAGACAAATCCTGCATGTTCTCACTCATATGTAGGACCGAAATATTAAAAACATTGATCTTGTTGAGACCGAGAGTAGAATGACAGTTACCAGAGGCTGGGAAGGGTAGTGGGGAGGGGCATAGAGTGGGGATGGTTAATGGATGCAGAAGTATAGTTAGATAGTTAGATAGAATGAACAATATTTAATAGCACAACAATGTGACTGTAATCAACAATAAGTTAGGGTATACTTTAAATAACTAGAAAAGTAGAATTGGAATGTTCCTAACACAAAGAAATGTTAAATGCCTGAGGTGATAGATACCCCAATTACCCTGATTTGATTAATTCACATTGTATGCCCTTATCAAACATTGCATGTGCCCTAGAAAGATATACAACTATTATGTACCCATAATAATTAAAATTGTTTTTGAAAAAGAGTTTTGAGCACCAAACCTAAAGCTGTTGCCTACTGACTTGTCATCTTCCACAGCTACGACCTCCCGGACAGTGGCCCTCTGGAACTCTCCCTAGACAGCTCCCACAACAACACCAGGGGAAAATTCCAGGCAGCCCCGCTATACTGTTACTGCTTTCTGATAACACCAGAGGGCTTTCAAAATAGTTCTCAAGTACAGGCTGTGACTTTCAAATGTGTCACTGCGAAGGGTAATGAGGATGAGGTTCTGGGACCCTGGGGATCTATCTCCTTCTCCACCCTGCTCTTCTGGGAGGGGAGGGGAGGAGTAGCCCAGGGCAGGCTGCCCCGTAGCCAGCAGGAAGCTGGCTCAGAAGAGCCTCCAGGAAACAAGCACCGCTAGCCCCAGCCAGGGCGCTTCCACGCGCAAAAGCTACGGGCAGGGCCGCATGGACACGTCATTCAAGGACTCACACGCATAGGCTGAGGCCCAGCCTGGTACCCACTCGGGCTGTGTCTGGCCAGCGGCTCAGCTTCACTGCAGTCCCCCTCCCCAAGGCAGCATCCTCCACCTCCTGCATCACGGCTCCCCAGCTCCCTCCCGTCCTCCCTCCCTGGAGGTTGCAAGCCTATGGGACTGCAGAGTCCCTTCCCCTTTATCAGCCCTGCGTCTCCTGCTTGCTCACTGACAAGGCACATTCTTCCTGCTGACTGTGATGTTTGTGGAAATCCACTGGTTTCTGCCCTTTCACAGGATTCTATTCCTACAAGCCTGAATATGACATGCAAAATATTTCCATGCATTTGTAACCAGGCACAGAACTTAGCACAAGGTTTGCTTTCTGGACATATTACCTAACCCGACAAGGCCGCTGTCCTCCTTCTTCAGGCTGGATGCCGCCCTCTTGCCAATGCTCTGCCGCCCACCTGTGGGCTGCAGAGGGAGTTGGTGGCACTTGGGCTGCGCAGCCTGCGGCTTACCAGCTCCTACAGATAATAGCATCAGCATTCTAGGGCTGGGGAGACATGGGAAGCCCCCTTTATGGGAGGTGAGCAGGGGCTCAGACGCTGGCCCAGGTCAGCTGTGGGTGGCCCTCATGTCCAGGCCTTGACCCCAAGGCCAGTCCTCCCTTAGGCTGCCCTACCCTTGCTCCGAGAGGATGCCCCACGGAGTATTCAGTGTGACATGTTTAGCATTGACACATTAATACTGATTTTCAAATAATATAGATGAATTGTTACAAGTACATACGCACTCGTGCGCATTCCGAGAGAGGGTGGCGGCTACCGTGCGGTGAGGCAAGAGGCCTGGCCTTGCCCCGCGCACGGTAACAGGGAGGCTGAGGGAGGTGGGGTGCCGGGGGTGAAGGCACCAGCCTGCGTGAGTGGAAGATGGTGAGACCTTGATTTTGGACAGAAACACAGGAAGAGGGGGGAGTGGCCGTTCTCTGCCTAACGTGGGCCTGTGCCCTGGGCACTGTGGCCACCCAGGCAGAGCTCAGGAGAAAGTTCTAGCTCTCCAACAAAGATTCGGGGGTGGGCATCACACCATGGGAGGGAAGGATGTTGGGATGGCTTGCCTAAAAGCACAGAAAGCAACACTGAGGGACCAGGAGGGTCTGAGGACCGACATTCAGAGAGAGGGCTAGCAAGAGGCCAGCGCAGGTGGCTGTGGCGGGGTGGCCAGGGAGGTAGGCTGAGAGCCAGGAGGAGGCACCGTGGAAGGCAAGAGGGAGCTACACAGTCCGTGTTGAATGTGGTGGAGAAGTCAAGCCACGTGAGGGCTGACATGTGTCCCCTGGCAGTCGAAGCAGTTCCCGCAGAGGATTCGATGCCTTAGGAAGAATGGGTTCAGTGGCATGGGGAGACAGGGGTAGACTTCAGAAAGGAGTGGTGGGTGCAAGGAGAGAAGAAAAGACAGGGACCACACACCACCCTGTCAAGAAGGTGGCCGTGAATCACAAGAAAGAAAGGAATTGGGTGGAGGAGCTGATGGTGGAGCAAGGGACCCCTCACACTGCTGTGGTCAACACACTGGCCCCAGGGTTGGCCCTGCTGTGGGGTAGGGGCCCCAGGGCTGGCCCAGACCCCCTCGGGGAAGCAGAGGAGCCAAAGCAGGACGTGCGCTGGGGAGCAGCACACACTCACTCAGCGCTCTCGCTGCCGGTTGTGCCGGTGCAGGAGGCTCTCCCTATGGGAGATGTTCTCCCATGAGATCCTTAGGTCTCTGAGCATCTAGACATGTTTTCTTACAGTTTCCTGGTGATCTTCATTCTGTTGCTGTGACTTCGCCACATTGAGGGGCATAGAGTTTGGCAAGGAAGGTTCTTGGTTTCCTCCGCAGGAACAATCTTGGCAGATTGGAAATCTGCCTTGTGAGCCCCACAAGATGGCAGGGTGCGACACACATGAGCACATCAGCTATCCTGGCCCAACGGTTGAGGGTGAGAACCCAGGTGTTAGGATGGGGCAGAGGTCTGGGGAATGAGGCTGCCCTCAGAGTTCAGACCCTCCTGGGGACACGGCTGTGAGTGCCTCTGAACTGTTAAGGGGGGAGCAGTGACAAAGACACCAGCATGTCAGGTCTCTCTCCTGTCAGAGCCCACCAACAGCTCCACACTGTGCACAGGAGAAGCCCAGCCACCTTGTTTAGCATGCCCTGGGAATCCATGCCTGAGCTGGGCTCTTACCTTCCACCTGCTGCCATGCTCCAGAAATTGTTTCCTCTGACTACCGCAGACATTTCTTGGGGGCTGAGGCAGGCGGGGTGACTAAGCTCGCTATAATTTTCCCTTCTCTAGGGACACAGAGGTGATACCCCAGAGACTTGCCTTTATTGCGTAAGCACCCCTGCCTCCCTGGCCATGGCCAAGTGGTACCTGGCCTGAGTGTGCCCAATCACAGCCTTTCTTTGGATCTCAGAGGGACAGAGGGTGGAGCTGCTCCCTCCTTGGGCCCCAGAGGGAAGGCCAGCAAGGTCCCACCAAGATGGCGCCTATTGTTGCCGCCCGGGTTCCTGCCTCCTGAGTCTCGGTTTTCACTTCCTGTTCAGGCTCCCTGAATCCGAGACGGCCTGGTATCCCACCACCACTGTCCACAAGCCTCCCCCACCACACTGCACTTCTGTTGCTTGAATGAAAGAAACTTAACTAGTTTAGCCACCAACCTGGTGCTCTCCAAGGCCCCTCACTCCCTCCCACGCACCCTTCCTCCTAAAGGCCCCTCTGCCTGGGGTGACATCTGTGGCAGCGCCTCATGGTGTCATTGTGTCCACCCTGTAAGGGCTCATATCAAATGCCAACTGCTTCCTGGGGTTTGCCAGACCTTCCCAAAAGCAGTGGCGATCTCTGCTGCACTGCATGTCCTCCCTAGGGCCCCTTGCACCTACCCTGTGGCACTTACCCTACTCCACCTGCTGGTCTTAGGTAATTATCCTTAACCCACTCCCCCAACTAGAATTACAGGTTCTGTGCAGGCAGAATCCGGGCCTCACTCTTCTCTGAATCTACCACAGGGCCTCGCCGGCCTGGGCCGTGGAAAATGCCCGGTGAGTTTGTGTAAAGCGATGAGGAGGTGTGGAGAGAGGAAATGGGGCTGAAGTTCTTGTGGACTGTCACACGGCCTGGACCAGGCCTGGCCTGTACTGAGCAGCATCGAGGACATGGAAGCAGGGTCCCACAGGAGACATAAGTGCAGCCCCACCTGTCTCAGATGCTTGGACTTCCTGCCAGCACAGGGATCGAAACTGCATCTCTGCTGCCGAGAACATGCTTGTGGGCAGAGCCACAGAGTCAGAGCAGCTGCCCCTCCCAGAAGGACAGAGATTTATGGACCCATGTGTCAAAAACGACTAGAACTTGGGTCTCCGGGGCCGGGTGCAGGCGCGGCTCTCCTGTCCTCCGTGAGCTCCGTGTGCTTGCCGTGTGGTGCTGCATGTCTGTGCCCAGGTTACCAGGGCACGTCCAGCAAGGCGCAGAGAGGTTTGCGTGGTGGGAGCCTTAACAAACTGAGAACGTTCTGGCAAAGCCTGGGCTACGGACCCTGAGCCTCAGGAAAATATGCTGGAAGTCCAGCTTCTAAATTCTGGGGTACAGAAATCAGGTGTGCAGCTGTTAGCTGCAGTGAAGACAGCAATGCGAGGGGTGGGGCATGGGATTTGCCCCCAAACTGCAGCCTGGAGGGCCAGCGCCGTCATCTGCTGCCAGGCTGGGTGCTAGGCCCCCTCCTCCTGGGAAGTCCTATCTGGCCCCAGGACCGCTGTGGGGCCCTTCTCACTCTTCTCTCAGGAAATGCCTTTCTAGAAGGCCAAGGAGACATTTTGCAAAAGGCGAGAAGTGCCAGGTAGCACAGGGCATCCTGCTGTGCTTCTGAGGGACAGCAGCCCCTTCAGTTGCAAGAGCAAAGCCATTTGGTTTAAAATCCTCATAAAAGCAGCAATGCTCATTTCCTATATTGGGTTGTATTTCCTAATTACTGTCCCAAAGGGAAACCCAGGCAGGAGGAGAGGGGAGAGCCAGCCGGTTGGCCTTCATTTGTACATTTAAGCGAAGTGTGATTAAAAAGCACGCCCCACACATTTCCTGAAACACCTTCCTTTGGTGCATGCTTCTGAGGAACACGAAATGGAATCGCTTGAAAAAATTATTAGTTCAGCTTGAAAGTAATTGCCACTTATTTTGTTCATAAGGCAAGTTCTGCTGGTGACATCAGATTAGACTTAACTGCATCCTGTTTTGATGCTAACTAATATTGGCCCTAATACTAAGCATAAATAAGTAGGAATTTCTCCTGGGACACCACAGATATTACGTCTTTAATGGGACCTAATAGTCGGAGGCGAGCCAGCTGCCCTGCTGTGGGAGTGTAATTACGAGCGCTCCTTCCCCGCTTTTAAGTTTCACGGAGAGGAGCACTCGAAGCCATTAGGCTTTCTCCAGATACGTGGGGTAAAAATAAAACCAGCCATGTGCAAACTCCACCGTCATCCCTTCCGGAAGGTGACAGCATTGCCTTTCCCAAAACTTCCCAGTAAGGGGCTGATGCCACCATGCTGGTGGGGGGCTGGCAGGTAAAAGTAGCCACCTACCGCCGAAGCTGGGAGTGCGATCTCCAGGCTGCTCCCGCAGCCCTCGGCGGCTCCAACCTGGCCCACTGGTCTATGCAGGGACAGCATCCTTCAGCTTTGTCTGGGAACTATGCTACTGCTTTTTCCTGTGAGGGTGCTCATTGGCCAGGACACAGAGCCCCGATTCAAAGGACATCCAAGCCATCTGGACAAACTGGCAGAGCCCTCCGTAAGAGCTCCTTCAGGCCTCAGGGCCTCAGCCTGGCCCTGCCCCACCACCCTGCCAAGACTCTGGGGCCTGAGATAAGAAACATGGTGGACATTTTGAGAGACAGACCAGGACTCAAGGAGGAAGAGGTCTGACCTCCCCTCGAGATGCTGGAGGCAGAAGGCGGGATGCAGACAGCATAAGAAGAGGTTGTTGGGGCCTGGACACTTGGGGACCTTGCCCGCCCAGGCTTGGACAACAGGCTGGGAGGTTCAGGGTGGCCCACTGAGGCTGGGCAGGAGGGGTCTGGCAAGGCCACCAGGCTCAGGACTCTGTGCTTTTCTGGCCACTCCCCTGGGGCAGGGCCTGGGGCGGGCCAGTGAAGCAGCACAGGCAGGGGAGTCAGGGATGACCCTGGTCCCTTCTCCCTGTTGCTGGAGTCCTGCGCACCCCAGGGTCCACGTGGAAGTGATCCTTAGGAGGACATTTCCAGCCAGTGGGCATGTTCCAAACCTGCCTCCTCCTAGACAGCTGAAAATGACCTCCTCCCACACACCCGCCTTGCCTCCCAGGTGATCTCAAACACACCTTCTGCTTGGCTCTCCTGGGCCATGGATTCTACGAGCTGAGGACGCCCATCTCCAGCCACAGCCTGCAGGCTGGGACCCTGCCAGCCCTTCCCTGGCGTCCGCTCTCTCCAGCCAGCCATCAAACTAACGGCTCTGGTTATTAAGTTCTCTTGCAACTGACATGGAGGTACTCAATAAGTGGTAGCTCTTACTTTATTATTATTTTATAATAGGTGTGGAAGAAACAGGTGGAGGTGCAGATGATCTGTGATGTTAGAACTCAGAGGGGAGCTTATAGGGAGATGGGGGAGGGTGTCTCAGGGGAGAGGTCCTGAGAACAAACGCCCGATGATGGGCAGGTGCGTGACTGATTTGAAAAACAGGTGTGAACTATGTGGCTCTGGCAAGAGGTCCTTGTTAGGAGAGCAGGGGGTGGGGGTCGGGAAAGAAACAAGGCCTGCAGAGGTGCACAAGTGTCAGGCTGAGCTGTTTAGACCTTGTTCCACCCCCAACAGGTGACTCCAGAGCATCTTCACACCTGAGGGTGACAGATGTGTCATAGTATTTGGGAAGGCCAGTCTGGAATATTACCCAAAGTGGATTGGGGAGAGAAAGCCAGACGTGGAGGCAGAGGGCGGCCAGTGACAAAAGGGACCACAGGGCTCAGGGACCCCTTGCCTGTGGGGGAGAGGGAGAAGGACAGGAGAGAATGCAGAGGATTTTGCTGCTGAAAAAAGGGCCTATAGACTTGAATCAGGTTTGTATCAAAAGGACCTCAGGCTGCAGGGGCCTGTCAGCTGGGAACCTGCAGGGAGCCCCCTTCCTGGGGCTGTCCCTGCCCCAGTGAGAGCTGCCAGCTTACACAGAGCCTCACACTGCAATGACAGTGGCCTCCCTCAGACCAACTGCGCATGTCTTTTTGGATAAGTTTCTACCTTTGCTGCTGCTGAGCAAAGTCTTGCCCTTCTTTTCAATTTTTAGAAAATTTTAAAAACTGAAATACAAAAGAAAACAACTCATATTTCAGACCCTAGAACTAATCATTTTGACTATGTTAACATATTTCTTCTCCATCTGTTTCTGTGCATATATACTTTTTTTAAAAATTGCATAAGTGTTGTATTTATACCTTTTTTAACCAATGTTAGGACATTTTAGCTAAAATTAAGATCTTTACCCTTATGTGCACCCAGTGGCTGCCTCTATTATGAGCTTCACGCGGCCTCCAACTCATTTTTATAGTTATATATGTTGATAGGTACATATATGTCCATAGAAAGTAAATCATATCATTTGGCATGTTTCTATTTTCATCACTGGCATGGAAATGGGTTTTTCTGCACCTTGGTTTTTTCCACTCAACAGCGGGTTTTGAGATCCACCCATGTTAATTCAGGTAACCTCAAATCTATGCTTTTTGCCAGCCACACAGTATTTTTATGTTTGCAAGGATTACATTTAATTTGTCCTTTCCCCCCTTCCATGCTACCGTTAGGTCATTATAGTTAATTATCACAAACATCGTTGCCATGAATATCCTGTACATCTGTCCTGGTTTATATGTCTAAACTGACACACCAAGTCACTCTGTCTTCAAGGCTGGGAAAGGCATTACCCTGAGAAAAATTATTGTTTCACTGAGGCTGATGCCTAAAGTGGTATTGTTGACTGTGTGATGTGTGCATTTTAATTCCCTTCTCTTCCAGCAAGGGGTTTAACTGGCCACACACATTTCCAAAATAAACGCCTCTGAGTTTGGAGACGTCCCTGTGCTCTCAGGAGGAATTAGTCAAGAGGCTATCTGGGAAAGTAGATTAAAAATCTCTCACACGGATAATGCTATTTGGCCTCAGTTTACTACTGGTATGAACTTTCACTCTTATGTATTTACAATTTTAATTACAAATATAACATTACATGAAGTGCAGAAAGAGATGAAATGCCATTCTTATAGAATTAGAAAATCATGGTTTTGTCATCTCAAGGCAATGAATCTTGACAGCAGTCATCAATGCTGCAAGTCCATTAGCCAAAGGTTGACAGGGACCTCCATGATAACAGAATCTGCCACCACCTGACCCCACTGATCAGTCGTCACTTATAGTGGAACCACCAGGTGCTACACTCCTCCTGATATGATGTAGTAGGAACACAACACCACCCAGCAAGAGTTCTTTCCAAAGCAAAATCAACCCAAACGTGAGCAAGCATCTAGGTCCAACTGCCAGTTAAGGGAACCTGGAGCTAGAGAAACATGGTAAATGACACCTTTTGGATAAAATCAAACAAATCCAGAATGTGGAAAATTCTACAGAATAAAATAGATAATCTAGTTCTTGCACAAATAAAGGGCATGAAAAGGGGATGCTATCATAGATTATTCAAATAGCTTTAAGAGATTTATAATGAAGCAAAAACTAAAAATTTGTTTGGATCCTGATTAGAATAAGTCAACTATAAAAAGACACTGTATTGAAAATCAAGGAAAACTGAAAACAGGCAAATTATCAGACAGTGTTAAGAAATTATTATTGGTAGCCAACATGACGGTGATGACTAAATCCAAATCTTTCAACATAAGAACAAATAAAATTACACAAAACCTACACCCTCTGCATAAATAGAAGATAAAAAATGTCCAAACATCAAATGACTCGATTGAGCAAAGAAACAAATACAATTGTGAGTAATGGAATTAAATGCATTATGGTCAGAGAAGAGAAGTTACAAACAGAGAAAGTAAGGGTAAATCAGTCTGTGGTGTTGGATCTGATTTAGATGTTCCAGGGTGAATTTACGGATATGCGTGTATGTGCATATATACAATAACGAAGTAGATGTATCAACATGCATATGTGTGGGTGGTGTATGGATGTGTATTTCCTAGCAGGGAGCACTGAAAACAATGATACCCCCCACAGCAACCAACACACTTGCACCCACATCTTGATTTCTAAAAACCATCTCTACTAAAAGAATCCAGCAAGCCTTGATACAATGGCTGATTGCAGGGCTGGGGCACAGATTGTACAAGATAAGACTGGAACATCTTGTTGTGCTCAAAAAATTATGGTGATATGTCTAAAGGATACAAATTCAGCATGAAGAGCTCTTGGTGGCCAAATTTGGGACAATCAGAACATCAAAATAAAGAATGGCAGTAATGGATAATGATCTACTGAATAAGGTAAGAATCCAGAGTCCATGGTGATGTCAATCAATCAATCAATACAAAGAAAAGGCTCTTGAGAAAGCCAACTAATAAAAGTAGAAGACATTTTAAAAGTCATCACTTGGCAATCATGATAACAATAATTTCATTTAAGCAGGAATCATCAATTGACCTGCTAAAAACCAGCAGGTAAAATGTGAGGAATAATAGGACACATGGACTCAAAGCGTCTCCCCACAAGATGGTCAGTCATTTCAAAGAGGAAAAATAGCAACTTCACAGTTTCCTAATTCATCAGAGTTAACAGCACCAGTAATAGTGCAAATTAAAGTCACATGCCTCCCGATGGGACATACTGAGAAGAACACAGCATCACTTCTGCAATATGCTGCCAAAAAATGCATACTCTAAATCTGATCATGAGGAAACATCAGAAGTCCCAAACTGAGGGACACTCTACAAAATAAATGGCCTGTAATCTTCAAAAATGTCAGTGTCATGGAAGATAAAGGAAGACTGAGGAGTTATTCCAGATTAAAGGTAGCTAAGGAGACACAACACCTGAATGCAGTGTGTGAGTCAGGATCTCCTTTGCTACAAGACTGCTCTCAAGTCAAGTCTGAACAAAGCCTGCGTACTAAATAATAGTATTACATCCAGAACTAGCTACATGATTTGTGGGCCCGGTGCAGAATGAAAATGTGGGTCCCTTGTTCAAAAATTATCAAGAATTTCAAGATGGCAACAGCAAAACATTAAAGCTAGCATAGGACCCTTCTGAGCACAGGGCCGTGTGCAAGTACATTGGTCACATGCCCCTGATAGTATAATGTTAATTTCCTGGTTGTAATCACTAGGCTCAAGTTATGCAAGAAAATGTCTTTGCTTTTAGAAAATGCACACCGTAGTACTTAAGGATAAAGGGGCATCATGCCTGCAACTTATGCTCAAATGGTTTAGAAAAAAATAACCTGTGTGTGTACATGAGAGGGGAAGGATAAATAGAGAAATGAGGTATAACATTAACATTTGGACACTCTAGATTAAAGGTGTATGGAATTCCCTGTACTAGTCCTCCACCTTTTCTAAGCCTAAAATTACATCAAAAATTTTAAAAGCACACAACACATGCACAGGAAATTGTCTTGCTGGTAGTGATGATGGTATATTGGTTATGCTGTTAAAAAATAATTGTCTATTAGATATTTTAAATATATATGAAGCATTTACAGATTCTCCTTGCCCTATGATGGAGTAATGTCCTGATAAACCCACCATAAATTGAAAATATAATAAGCTGAGGTGCATTTAATACACCTAGCCTACCGAACATCATAGCTTAGCCTCACTCAGAGCACTTACGTTAGCCTACAGTTGGGCAAACACAAAGCCTATTTCATAACAAAGTGTTGACTATGTCACGTAATTTACTGAATACTATACTAAAAGTGGAAAACAGAATAATTTTGTGGGTACTCAAAGTACAGTTTCTACTAAATTCATATCAATTTTGTACTATCATAAAGTCAAAAAATTGTTAAGTCAAACCATCATAAGTCAGAGACCATCTGTACCGCAAAAAGTTAGTAATTGTGCAATCAATGTGGTGGGTAAGAGTTTATTACCTTCTCTGTCTCTATGTACATTTGAAATTTTTCATAATAAAAAGTTTTTTTAAAAAAAAGTTATTCTTAATTCCATTTGCTTAACATCATCATTTTTGTGTATTCCCTTCTGGTCTTTGGGGTGATGCATATATTTTATGTTGTACACACCATTTAAATTCTGCCCACTTTGTTTTCATGTGCCAGAAGCTTCATAAACAGCTCTTAAATGGCTGCAGACTAGTTTATAAGCCAGAAAATACACTAAATCGTTCCTTTATTGTTGCAGTTGTAGCTTGCTTACGTAGGGCTCTCGAATACATGTTTTTCCCTATTTATGGTCTTCTTTAGGAAAGATTTCCAGGAGTGGATTTCTGGATCACAGACAGGATCGTGTTTACGAATCTTGAAGCATTTTGCCAAATTGCTTTCCAAAACGTAGTGCTGATTTACAGCATATGAGACTAACCGGTGCGAGGCAGCATTAATTTTTTAACTGGTGCTGGAGTTGCGCTGCATTCATCTTTCTGATTCCTCTTTTGTGAGTTGTTTTGTCTCCATGCCTCAATTGGGGGGTTAATGTTCTTCAAAATCTGCATGAGCTCTTTGAGTAGTAAACATATTACCTTTCGTATCATCTTTGCCGCAAATGCTTTTCCTGGAAAACTCCCTTTAAATGGAAGGAAAGCACGTAGCTGTGTCCTAGAAGCCAGACAGCCACGGTGCACGCCGGCTCTCACATCCCCAGGAAGGTCCTGGTGAGGCGATCATTTGTTTAGAACACAAATGGTGAAGTTTACCTGGAACATAAAGTACCACCAAAGGATTTTCTCTTGATGCAATATGCTGAAGACTACAAAACAGACCAAAAGCCCTGGCTATGTCTTCATGATCAAAATAACTAGCTTTTAAAAATGGCTGGTGGGATCTTCATACTGCTTTCTTAACAATTAAATCAGACAATCTCGTGATTAGTAAAAGTAGATCATTATGGTAGCCAGGTAAATCTAATCCATAGGGGGAAAAACAAAAGAAATAGAATGCTTCTATTTCTACAGGAAAAATGTAGATCTGTTTCTCCAGGGTGGACTTCTAAACAATTCAGCCTGAAACTGACAGAAAAGACCCCCATATTGTCCCAATAGGCAGTCTACGCTAACCAAGTAGGCAAGGCATGGTGGTTTGGCCAGCCCACCATCCAGTGGGTGGCTGCCCTCCCAGACACCTTTGTCTCCTTTTCCTGTGTAGCAGGGACTAGGATTATGTTATTAATGTATCATGTTTCTCTGCCCCATGTCTTTTGGTAACCCTGATGATCATGTTGACTAGGCCTAGCTGCTACCGTGTTAATGGGAGCTTCAAGAATTTGCCAGAAGATTTCTTGGGCTGGTTTCCAAGACTACTATCCTGTTAGGGACTTGGGAAAACATTTAGTCTGAAAAGTCAGAGCTGAGTAATGGAATGGTGGTTTAGCTCACGCCTACTGTCCACCAGAAGCATAGAAATCTATTGCTACAGTCAGTGGTGTGACAAATCCTACAAGTTGTCCCTCAGCCAATGCCCTTGTCACTAGACTTCCTATTGTGTAGAGACCCTGAGGTTAGAAACTACATTTCCCAGACTCCTTTGCAGACAGAGCTCTACATGTGACCTAGTGGCCACCAAGCTGACACATTGGAAAAGGAAGTGAACAAGAGGTCCTGACCCCACAACAGGACATACTATCTTCCAGAAATCTCAACTGCAAAAGCAACTTTCTCTTCATAGCTGCTGAGATGGGATTTTTAAATGCCCAAGTGCCATGGGTGTCAAGCAATGGATGGTGGCAGCAGTGACATTTTGCTAGAACAGTTCTGTGTAAGCTTGGGCAATTTTCCTGGCTGTGTGGCAGCCAAGTTCATTGCCTGGTTTCCCGGGAGATGCTATAAACAAAGTAATGTGATTTTAAAATTCCCTTTCTGGGTAAACTAACTAGTATGGATTTTGCTGCTTGCTAGTAAAAACTCTGTCCAACACAGGTGGGGAGCCCAGGGCATGAAGAGTTCCTGGAGATGAAAATACTTCACAAATATGATCCCCTTTAAACATGTTCTCTGAATACAAGCCAAGTGAATTTACCAGCATCTTGCTGAAATTGTGAGGAAGAGATATCAAAAGTTTCTAGAGAGGAAGGGATGGCAAATGGAAATTAATTATGAACTTCCTGCTATTACAAACTCCCAATGTGTAAGAGGCCCACACGTTTGTCTTTATTTAGTATGCTGCCTTTCTTTTATTGTAGTAAAAAACATATGTTTAAGTGCCTCATGGTTCATTTATGACCTCTGTTCTCAACCCTATTTTTCTCACAAGCTTCTCAACAATGGGTTCTTCTACTACTGCAGTTTCAAGGAAATCACCATTAGGGCTGGGCGTAGATTCCTAGCCATGCATTGTCAGGATGATGCATCCAGTAATTAATTAGAGATTGCCTGGTAATTGTAGCTGTTATCTTGAGCAACAATGAGGAGGGTGGCCCAGAAGATGGTAAGGTTCTTTCAAGCCATAGCATTTTACAACTCTATAAACATAATTTCTAAACCATTTGAGTCTTGTTTCCCCAACAGACTGCAAGGCCAAGCTGGCCAGGATATCCTTCTTAGATAGCTCCAAGCAGATTGTCTTACACCCAAAGCCCATCTCAGAGCCCCTGGAAGGGGACATGGGACCCACAGGTATCTGTCTTAGCTCTGAGATGCGGGAACACTTTGGTGTAGAACATGGTTTCCCCGATGACCAGGGAGAGAAGAAAGACAGGCTAGCCCTTCACGGCCAGTCTGGGAGCAAAGCCCACAAAGGGAGACAGGAAAGGGACAACTGTGGCTTTGCCCGGTCTTCTCAGTCTCAGGATCCAGAGTGAGCTCCCAACACCAGCACCTGGTAGCTGGGAAACCCATGGGAGTCACTTCATTTCCCTGAGCCTGTGGAATTTTTATGAGAATTAACAGGAGATGGCAGATGTGAGGGCTCTGAAAGGCCATTCCCGAAGTGACGATTATTGTATAGCTGCCAACGGTTTGGACGAGAAGCAGCCCGTCTGCAGGGCCTTCCTGAGCACCCTGGTTGGACTCTCCATATTCCAACATGTTCTAAGAAAATGCACTCTGGGTTTCTTGGGGCTGAGAGATCAACAGTCCAACAGAGCTAGGGCTCAGATTCTCAGCTGCTGAGGGCTGGATGGTCCTCACTGCGACCCAAGCGATCACATCGCCCCCTTGCTCACAGCCCTTTGGTGGTGCTGCGTGGAGAATGAAATCCCAGCCCCTTGCCCTGGTGTCCTCCCCCTCTCAGCCCCATGCCATTTCTCCTCTCCTCCAGCCACAGTGGGCTCCCCTCTGTTCCTTGGCACTGTGAGGTCTCCCCGCCCTCAGGCCATTTGCACACACCACCCCTCCTCCAGCGTCCCCCAGCTCCCGCCAGCTGGTTTTCCCCCTAGCGCTCTGCTCAATGAGGGCAAAGACTGTGTCTCTCTCGCTCACTGCCAAATCCTGCACTTCTGAAACTGCACCTGGTCCACAGTAGCAAACATTTGTTAATGAAAAAATGTATGTATATCAAAGACCAGTGAGGATTCAACCAGTTTAACTTATTAATATAGAGAGGAAATAGTGAGAGTCTTAGCTTTGCCTTTTCCTCACCTTTCTACTCTGAGGCTCCCCAGCTAAAGGCAGGAAATGTGTAGAGTCCCAGTGGGTTACTTTGATCAAAAACTTTCCTTCATGTCATCTCCCCTGGGCTTACTTGTGTCATATTTGAAGCAAGAGTCAGTCTGTGCCCTGGCAGTCAGCAGAGGCTTAGGACTAGCAAGTAGTAAGCCTTTATTTTATGACATGTCCTCTTCATTTAATACTTGTGATCCTCACACTGCCTGAGTGGTTTTTCCCTCCCTAACTGATAACAGAGAAGCAGAGCTTCGAAGGACATTAAGAAGTTTGCTTAAGGTCACAATCCTTATAAGGTGCACAACCAGATTTTGACTCCAAAGTCAGTGCTCAATCCTCCACCATCCAGTAGGTGGTAAATTGAGAGTGTTCCTGGGAGTGTCACACGGTGATAAATTACAGCGACCCCTTGCAGGGTGCCTTCCTGGGGGATTGGGTGGATTGATGACAAGGTTGTAAGCAAAGGAATCTGTGGCTAGCTGGCAGGTCAAAGGCAGAGCCAGTGACTCCAGACTGCACAGGTGTGTCCTGAGCTCTGAGCAACCGTGTTGGGTGACCCTGGGCAAGGCTGCCGGCCTCCCCTGACCTCCCCACTCTCGTTTCTAGAAGGGAGAACATAGTGACCGAAGTGCACTGACAGCTCTGGAGTGCTGGGAGAATTAACTAATTACAGATTGGGAAGCACTAGGCAAATGTAAAGTGCTGTATAAATGCTTAATAGTAACAACCACCCTGTCAGGCATCCAGGGCCGATTTTGAGCCCTGTGGTCCTTGTGTAATGATACTGAACCCTACAAAGTGCTTTATGAATAGTAAATAATTCATTTTCAGGGCACCCCAGGGAAGCGAGAAAGTATTCCTCTTACTTTAGAAGAGTTGAGATCCAACATTTGCTGGGGCAGCTCAGCCAGGAGTCCTTGCAAAGCCAAGTTTAGATCTCCGCGGCCCTCTGGGTCGGCCGGGCTGGGCCCAGCTGCTCGGGGCTGGGGGCAGGCTGGTGCTGAGAGTGCGCCTGGGCTCCCCTGAGCTCCGCAGGATGTTGTCTGTCAGGCTCTGGAGCTGTGGGCGTGGCTCGTACAAGTGGGAGGCACATGAAAATAAACAAACATAGCCTGGAGGTGGGAAATGCACAGTAGCCCCTTGCTGTCAAGGTACGGTGTGGGTGGCAGGGATGTCCTGAATACACCGGGCCCAGAGGGAGGCACCTTCTCAGTCAGGGCTCGGAACCTGACCTTGCCATAACACTTACTGCAGAACTGAGGGCGACAGGAGAGGCCTGACTCAGAGAGGCTGCTGCACGGAGTCAGGTCCAGGGGCCTGGGGACAGGCGTGTCCAGGACAGGCTGTAGGTTAGAGCACTCCACAGGGGTCTGATGTGGGGACTCCAGGTCTCCTCATCTCAGTTCTGACACTGTCTCCCTCCTCTGGGACCCCAACGAGGTCCAAGCCCCACCTGGGTTTCATCCCTCTGAGACCAGGAATCAAAAGTCCTGTCCTGCGTCTCCCTGAGAAGCAGCGTAACGCCTGCGGCCTGTGAGTGCCGGAGCGACGCAGGACTCTGTGCTGTTTGCGACTTTGAGGATGCAAACAAGGAAGCCTAGGAGAGGCAAGAGGACGTTGACTTCTCCAAAGCAGGCCCTGAGTTAATTGAAGATGTTAATAACCGGCTTCCCTATCGACTCACTGCATGACACAGGACGCGCTTCTTAACCTCATCCCCGACGATAAAATGAGGATAACCATCGCTGTCACTTTGCCACCCACGTGGCGGGCAGACAGCCTGACATGCTAATGGGCACATGAGTCATGGTGTCCCAGTGTCGGGTCAGTCCCCGGTGCTAAGACGGTGCTTATGTCCCTCTCCTGGGGCCCAGGGGCGGCATTTGGCACATCCAATGGCCAACAATCCCAAGACCTCAGACCCACCCACGGTCAGTTAACAACCTTCTGGCAGGTGGCATTTTTATTGTTGTTTTCCCCTCAAGGTTGGGACTGGGAAGACAGCCAGTGTCACTGGGCTCGATGTCTCACACACATTATCTCACTTGTCCTCACAGCAGACGAGGAAGCTGAGGGTCAAAAGAGCTAGCTGGCATCCCCAGGGTCACTCAGCTGCCACCCGGGCTTCATGGCCTGGCCGCGGCTCTGCCCTGCTGCCTGCAGGGACCCGGAAAGCACTGGCAGAGCAAACTGGCAGAGAAACGAACACAGCAGACACTGGAGCTTTTCTGCCGCCACACAAAGACAAGAGGCGCCGCACACCCGCTCTCCCACCCCTGACCCCGGGGCGGGGAGGGAAGTGCAGAGTCCGCAGATTCTTGCAGAGGGTCCTTTCTTGTCCACTCCTGGACTACACGTATGCTGGGCGCCTGGCGTGTGCCGGGCTGTGCTGGGCACAGGGAAGCAGCGGGCCGGCAGGGGCTGTTTTCGGGATGCACAGGGAATTGGGTGGGGTTGGGGGTTAGACAATGAAGAACCAAACCAGAAACAAACGAGGAGACCATAAAAGGTGGTGAGCGCGCTGACGTTCACAGGATGAGCAGCGCTAGAGAAAGCCCCTTAGACGGTGACACTGACGCCAGCAAAAGAAACCACTCACAGGAAATACGTGGACGCACAAAACTTCACAGCCGGGGTAACGGTCTCAGAACAGAGAAAGGAGCAGGGACATGAGGGATTGGAAGGGAAATCATTATGGCCAGAGGTTTTAACATACGTCTTTTAACTGCTGGAAAACCAAGTCGATAAAAAATAAGGGACATAGAAATTATGAGAGTTATGACTAGTACGATTGGATCAACAGGTAGAGTTTAGCCTTGGTGCCCTGCAGACAATATTCTTACTTTTCAAGCATCCTGGGGCATTCATGAAAGAAGAAACAAAAACCTAACAAGCAGAAATTATACATTCAATAGCCTAAAACAAGTACAGTAAGAATAAGAAGTAACCAAGTTTAAGTAAACAAATGAAACTTAGCCCCCAGGAAATTTTTTGAAAAATATTAAAGTTGAGGGGGGAGTTTTGGCTAAGTCTTCAACCTTAAAGGCCACAAGTGCAATAACAGACTCTTGGGGAAAAAACAATAAAGACAAAAACATTGAACTCGAAGGATATGGAGCGTGGCCCAAAGTGGAAGCGGAAACAAGTTTATAATCTAAAGTGCTTTCGTTACAGCAAAAAATAAAAGTTAGTCAAAAGCATGAGAAGTTGCCGGGAAACAAAAGAAGAAAAGGAAGCAAGACTAAGGAGAACAGGTAGATGGAAACAATAGAGCTAAAAGCAAAACTCAGCACTACACCAAAACAAACCATCAGGAAAGACCCGGTGCTAGGGGGAAGCAAGTGCAAAATCCTCCTCAGACTGGCTCCGCCGGATGGGGCTGGGTGAGGATACAAGGACCTGCAACACAGAAGCCTCTGCCAAAGCTAATCAAGAAAAAGAAGAGAGACACAAATCAAGATAACTAGGGATGTGAAATGAGACGAGCCTAGTGTAAGGAAATTGCAAACATTATTATGAAAACTTGCATAGAAATGTACTCCAAAAAGTACAAATAGCCAGATAAATTGGTCGATTTTCTGGGGAAAAAACCCAAATAATTAAAATTGGCTTTAGAAAATTAGAATCTGCGTGGTGGAGTGGAGGAAAAATATTCCTATTGAAATTTTTTTTTGATCTTTCAAAATAACTTCTCAAGGATGCCCCATGGCCACATGGCCCTGCCTCCATGTCCCCTTTCACATCTCTGAGGAGCAGTTAGTTTTCATGTCAAAGTCTTCCAGAGGATGAAAATGTAATGAGCCACCCGTTTCATTTTCTGAAACGAGCATGAACCTGATATATAAACTGGTCCAAGACAGCACCAAAAAGCAACCATGGGCCAATTTCAACCCCGTGTGCAAAACGTGAAAGCAAAGCTGTGGGCAGCTTCTGCACACGCCACCTGCACAGCTGTGGGAGAGCCCTGTGCCTGGTTCAATGCTCTGCTGTCACCATCTTGAAGTTCTTAACAAATTTTGAACAGGGAGTCCCACATTTTCTTTCTGCTCAGGGCTTTGCAAATTACGTAGCCAGTCCCGGCAAAAAATACTAGCAAATCAAATATAATAGTGCAGTAAAATAATCTCTACCTTGGTCAAGTTGATTTTTACCTGATTAAATATTAGAAAACCTAGTAATATATCTATGAGATGGATTATAAAATGATGATGTTAACAAATACTAAAAAGACATTTGATGAAACTGAATGCAAAGATGACTTTCTTATCATTTAAAAAATTGAGAAGCATATTCTGGAATGGTAAAAGACAACCTTAAGCCAAAATAATACCCAATTCATTGATACACAGCTTCATTACCTTTGAAATGAAGCCAACTGCCAGTAGCATCAGCACCCACTGGGAAGTTCCAACTGGTGCGAGAAGGTGTAGTGGGAGGGAAGTGGACTGATTCCAGGAGAGGAGATGCAGAATGATGTCATGTACAGACAGTATGGTTATAGACTAAGAATGCTCAAGAGAGTTGACCGAAAAGCTATTTAAATCAATAAGATTGTTGGTCACAAGAGAAATAAACATAATCGAGAATATCACTAAACACCAGCAATAATTGCTAAAAAGACCTAATAACAAAATGACTTCTTCATAATGGATTTTTAAAGAATAAAATAACCAGAATAACTATTAAAATGTATGTGTGTAATCAACATAAATAAATGACAAAAGTTTATTGAAATATATAAAGCAATGTTTTAATAAAGGGACAAAAAAATGCAAGTATATTGCAAAGTTGCCACAAGGTTCCATAAATAGGCACAAATAAATGAATAAATGAATGAATGTTCATTGCTTTCCAAGTAAATAGTTAATACAGTGATTATCAATTTGCCAGTGGAATTCTTTAATAAAACATATTTATAAAATAATTCTAAACTTTAAAAAATAAACAAGTGGGAAAGGTTGGAAGCCTTTTTTAAAAGCAGAGGGAATTGTTCTGCCAAATTTTAAAGTGTATTTTAAAAGTTCCAACAATTAAGTGTTTTATTGGCTGAAGAATTTGCAAACAGATCAATGGAGCAAACTAAATAAGCACAGAAAGAAATCTCAGAAATACACAGAACTAAGAAGATGATAAAGGAACATGACACCCAAGGGGAAGGGAATGGATCCGTCATCAAATGGTATCTCATTAATAACGGAAACCGTAGAAAAAAGGAGTAAACACATGTCAATAATTACTGATATTGGGATAGTGGAAGCACGTCTAAGATCGGCAATAAAAAATGCCACAAAGAAAAATATTGACGGATTAAACCACATAATCTATATATGTGTGTCTTATGTGGATTACGGCAAAAATGCCACATTTATAAATAAAAGGATAGAACTAGCTGGAAAGGAGTGTTTTCAACAAATATTATAATGAGGTTGATATTCTTATCATTTAAAGAACCTAACAAATCAGAAAGAAAAAAACTTATCAAGAATCAAGACACCAATAGAAATGTGGGCTAAATATGAAGGCAAACAGCCAATAAATCATAAATATATTTTTAAATCCTCAGCCTCACTAGTAATCCATGGGTTGGGAATTACAACACTGAGATATTGTCTAGAGCAGCAGTCCCCAACCTTTTTGGCATGAGGGACTGGTTTCATGGAAGACAATTTTTCCACAGACCAGGGGTGGAGGATAGTTTGGGGATAATTGAAGTGCATTATATTTATTGTGCACTTTATTCCTATTATTATTACATTGTAACATATAATGAAATAATTATACAACTCACCGTAATGCAGACTCTGATGCCACTGCTGATCTGACAGGAGGTGGAGCTCAGGCAGTGATGCAAGTGATGGGGAGCGGCTGTAAGTACAAGAGCGGCTTTGCCCACCTGCCGCTCACCTCCTGCTGTGCAGCCCCTGTCCTAGCAGGCTGCAGCTGGTCCATGGCCCAGGGGTTGGGGACCACAGGAACTGACAACGAGGAAGGGAGTTATTTTTGTCCTTGTTTTTAACATTGAATGTGACTATTCAATACCGCTGTGGGTACAATAAAATAAACTCTAGGGATGCAAACAAACTGGGCAAACAACTTGTTTGTTGTCACAAACAATTGTGAAAACAACTTGAGGGTGTGTATTAGGAAGCTTAAAAATTATACCTTTTGATTCAATAATTCCATTTCTACAAATCTATCCTAAAAATAAAAAATTAGAACACCACCAAAAGACATAATACAGGAACAATAAACAGTGTTATCCTTTTCCCAAGTACCTTTAGCTTTAGTTACTTAGTACACCCTTCACATTGATTCACACTTTCTATTAGATAGATTTATTATGTTTTCTTAACCTTTTATTTTGAGATAGTTGAGATTCACGCGCAGCTGTAAGATACAGCGCAGAGATCCCTGTTCCCTTCACACAGTTTCCCCCAATAGTAGCGTCTTGTATCACTGTGGGACAGTGTCCCAACCAGGAAATGGACATTGGTATGTCCATGTCATTCGTATTTCCCCTGCTTTAGGTGTACGTGCGGGGCGGAGTTCCATGCAGTTTTATCCCTGTGTGGATTAGTGGGAGCACTGCCCCAGCACAGATACCACAGGGATCTCTTGTGCTTTTGTAGCCAAACCCACTTCCCTCCCAGCACTCATGAGCCCTGGCAGCCACGAATCTGTTCCCCATCTGTACCATCTTGTCATTTCGAGAATGTCATATAAATGGAATCAGACAGCATGCAACCCGCTGGGACTGGCTTTTTTCACTCAGCAAAATTCCCTTGAGATCATCCAAGCTGCTGCATGTACAGTTTGTTCCTTGTCACTGCTGAGTCGGATCCGTGAAATGGATGTACCACAGTGTGTTTAACCGTTCGCCCACTGAAGGACACTGCGTTGTTTCCAGTTTCCAGTTGTTTCGGTTGCTGTGAACATTTATGTTACAGGTTTTACAGGATTATTTTTAGGAGCAAAAAATAAATAAATAAATGGAAATGAACACAATTTAGAATTCCAGTATCATCTAACAATAGGGAGATAATTAAATAAATTATGGCAAATTGAATATTTTGATGTCATTAAAAATCATGTATAATTGATATATGGAATGAGCTAGACTCAAAGGTATAAAATAAAATGACCTTTATTTTTCCCCTTTATCCACTGGCTGTAGCAATAGAATGTCTGATCTCCCTTCCTGGACCCCGAACAACATTTGGGCCTATCTCTTAGCTTGTCAGTTACTTTCAGGTGTTTGATAATACATTCTCCAGGTATTAGAAAGTCTCATCCACTCTAAATCAAAATCTCTATCTTTCACCCAGTGAAAATTTTCTCCCTTCCTCCCAGTGTGGAGGTGGGGCATGGTCTGGCCTTTCTTCCCCTCCCTCCCCACCCTGCTGCCTCTGTACCCCCAGGGCCTGGTGGGAGGAGGGAGGAGGATGAGGGGTCCCTCTTGCCACCATGCGGTCTCTTGACGGCCTCCCCTCGTTGCCGTGCGGTCTCTCCAGTCCCCTGCCCTGGCTGGAGCCTCCCACCCGCAGCTTCCTGAGGCTGCTGCTGTCTCCTGACTGTCACCTCCTGCTCCCCCAGCTCCTGCTCTGAGGCCTGGCCCCTAGCTGCGCTGTTCCCTACTCCAGCCAGCCGCTGTAGGGTGAGGGGCTGCTTCCAGATGGCTGCTGACCTCGTGGTCCTTTCAGTCCACAGGAAAACATCACTCTGCCAACTCTGGATGTGCTTAGCTCCCCTGTGCCCTTTTCTGTCCTCCGGGAGAGAACTCTCCCGAGGCCCCTGGGAGGCAGGGTGAGGCTGGGAGGCTGAGCTCCGCAGGACCTGGCCTGACACCCTGCCCTACCCTCCTTCCCCTCTGCCTCACCAGTTTCTCCGCATCACAAAGTCTCCTGGAGAGCCTGACTCAAGAAGTTTGGAGGCCAAAGGCATAAGCCCGTGCATTGAGGATGGCAGCACGTCCTTGCAGCAGTAGGTAAGCGGTAGGAATAAGGGGACCACATACGGACCATGTTATATGAGGGCACACTCCACACTTTATCTCATTTAATCTGTACAGCAGCTGTGATGAAGGAGCTGTTTCATTTTACAGATAAACTGAGATTCATTATGAAGGTAAGTATTTTCCCTAAACCAGGGGTTCTCGAAGCGTGGTCCCAGGTTAGCACATCAGCATCACTTCGGAGCTTGTTGGAAATACAGAATCTCAATCCCGCCCAGGAACACCCAATGCACTGATGTTTGGGACCTCTGATGCGATTCTACAGCCAGGAAAGGCCAGGAATGAAACCCGGGCCCAACACCAAAGATTATGTCCACAGAGAAAGAAAAGCATGACACAAGATTATCTTGCCCACATAATCCCAATTAAAGCAGATCTGGATAGAAACGCAGGTAGATAACTGAGAGTTGAGAGCCATGATGCCATCTTTAGCACCCCTTTCTGTTCAAGATTCTATGACAATTTAAATATGTTTAACACACGCTTGCTTATGTTGCACAAACCTAAGATCCTTTAAAAACAAGTGGTAGGTAGTGCTAAGCAAAACTGAATATTTCACCAAGCACCCGAATGAATTAGCTAGAAATGTCAGGTGTAGACTAAGGGGTGATTCTCCAGCACAAGAAAACGCTGTGCAGAAGCAGGAGCACCCACAAAGGAGGGCTTTCTGGGGCAGAGACAGGATGAGCCAGGGAGTGCCTGGGGCACAACATGGAAGGAGGGCCCTCTGAGGCGCCGCCCTGCCAGAGAAGAGCCCTGAGAGCAGAGCCTCCCTACGAGTGAGCACTTGTTAAATTTTGCAACCCAGACACCCCCCTAGTGCTGGCCCTGGAGCAAGCCTGAGTGTTGCGGAAGGGATAGTAGAGTTCCATAGAGGCTTCTGTAAGTGTCAAGAGAGAAAGTGGGCACAGCAGTGGATCCCTAATGGAATATTTCACACCAAGTCTTACATAAGAGCCCAGCAAATCCACGATGGACATGGTCGGGAATCAGCTTGACGTCAGTGTGCGGAAGAATCACCAGGGGGAGTCATTAAAATGTAAATTTCCAGGCTTGGCCTCAGAGATTCTGATCCCACTGTCTGGGCTGGGGACCCTACTTTTGCCCCTGGTCAGTCTGCTAGGCATGGTCCCTTGACCACACTCCAAGAAAGGCAGCTCCTGAGCTGGGAAGGAGACCCTGGGAATCTGCCTGGAGCTAGGCAAACTCCGTCATGGGTAAGGAGGAGTTTTAGTTGGCTTCAGAAAAATAATGGACTCACTCATTGAAAAAGTCAATGAGTCCGAGCTTTTTTAATACCCCCAATGCAAGAGGTTTCCTGGGCGTGTCTGCTGAGGCCATTCCAAAGGCACCTGCCCCCACTGCCGTCAGACGAAGCAGCCTGCCCAGGTCTCCTGCTTCATTTAGTGGGGGCTTCGCCTGCACACCCAGAACCTCACACTCCTGGAAAACATCTGGCTTCAGACACGTCACACAAGTGAAGTGCCGGAAGACCACGGGACATTAAAGATCCCGTTTGTCCATTAGCTTTACCTGATATTGGGTGCTCTTTTGGTATTAGTGTCAAAAGACAAAATTGCAACAAATTTGATCTAAAGATCTAGTTGGCTTTTATTTGCAATTCTTGAATTGGGCAACACGTAATTCTAAAAATGGAATGAGTGTTCCACTGGGCAGGACAGAATGGCTGGTTTCTGTAAGGCGGCAACAAGGAAACAGAACAATTGAGAAAGCAAATTGGTTAACGTCAGGTTACTACAGGTCACCTTCCTCTGTCTGACTGGTTGCTGTGAATCTCCTGTTTTCTGGAACAGCTGGTCTGTTTGGGGATCTACCTGCTTCCTGAAAGTTTCAGTTTGACTTTCTGGCGCCTAGCACAAGTGACTGCATTTTGGTTTGGTCAGGTCTGCTAGGGCCCAATCCAAACAGTGGGATCCCCAAAACGTTGTTTAACATTAGTGTTGAGAGGTACTGAACGGGTGGTTGGACGACACGTTTATTTTGCTATTCTTTGTAAGTCATTGAACACGCTGACTTCTGTATGAGGGTGAAAGAGTGGAGCTAGGGTTATCCTGACTCTTCCTCTGCTTGTCTATGGTAAATCTGATCAAAAGGCTGCCCTGCTCCCAGAGGGGCAGTCCTGCTGGTCCTGCGGATGTAACATCAGAGCAGCATCTCGCCAGGCACTAATTCTCACAATGGTCCTGCAAGGTAAGTGCCACCATCCCCACACAGCAGACCAGGAACCCGAGGCTCAGCACTTGGAGGGCGGATGCCAGTAACACCGTAGGCTTGAACCCAGGGCTTCCAGGCTCCCAGGCTCCCAACCCGCACTGTTCGTCAACACCACGCTGCCCATCATGAGATGTCTCTTTCAGCAGCCCCCCAAACTTTCTCATGACGGCAGAGCACTACCACCCCAGAACCCTGGCTGGCTGGCTCTGTAGCTTCATGCTCCAAATACCACAAGGGTGTGGTGAGCTGGAAGTAGATCTGCTCGGAGATGCTGTGTCCACTTGGCAGAATGCCGGTAACTCTGCATGCTAGCTGGGCACTAACTCGAGAGTGTCCGGAGAACAGGGACAACCTGACCTTTGTAACCTCCGCCCACACAGGTGCAGACACTCCATAGACAATTACTAAATAAATAAGAACTAACATTGCCAGGAGTTCTGCTAGAGGCTTGCACATGATATCCTGTGGAATCCTGTGGCAGAGACAGTGGCCGTCTATACCAACCATTGTTCTCCTTCCCTTCTTGGTTATAGAGCCCTGGTTTTTCAACTAGGAGAAAAGGCACCAGCTAAAATCTTTATTTACTGCTGTGGTCCCCAACCCCTGGGCTGCAGACTGTACCAGTTCATGGCCTGTTAGGGACTGGGCCGCAGAGCTCCACCACCTCCCCCGGCACCCTCGTCTGTGGAAAATTGTCTTCCATGAAACTTAGGAAGTGCGGGGTGCACAGCAGGAAGTGAGTGGCGAGCGAGCGAGTAAAGCTTCACCTGTATTTGCAATTGCCCCCCATCGCTCACATGTCCACCTGAGCCCTGCCCCCCCACCCCCACTACCTCTGGTCCACGGAAAAATTGTCTTCCACGAAACTGGTCCCTGGTACCAAAAAGGTTGGGGTCTGCTGATTTACCATTCTTCCTTGCAGTTAAAGGTAGTCATGGGACTAAGTTTGGCTGAGGGAGTGGAAACGAATTGGTCTATGGGAATGCTGGAAACCGCTCCAACTGGGAAAAGCAGGCTTCAGCCCCACCGTCTGCCTCCTTCCTACAGCCAGCCTGGAACGCCAACATGACGGCCGGAGCTTTGTCAACCGACTCCAACCACAAAGTGACCTTGAGGATAAAAGCTGCACACAGGTACAAAGAAGAGAGAAGGGAGTCTGCCCCATGGTGATGCCCCAGAGCTGCTTTCTAGTGCTGACTGCCTGGCTCCAGACTTTTTTTAAAGCCACTGAGATCTTGGATTTCTCTATTCTATTGCAGTTGAGCTTAACCCAAAACATTATAAATTATCTCAATAACCCTGAAAGGAAGACAAGAAAAGTTCAGATTTGACTGCAGAATTTTCCACTCCTCTGAAGCTACAGCATTTGAGGGCCGACAGTAAAGTCAGGTTGAGTTCTCAGGCACACCACAGAGCACCTGCAATGTCCTGGTGACGTGTCCTCCCCCAAGCAGTGGGAAATGATGACCCGTTAAGAATTGGGGTTCTGTCGCACAGCCTATTGTTCACACCCTCTGTCTGCTGCCTGTGGCAAAAGAGTTCCTAGGCTCAGTCTTGAAGTGAAAAGGGAAAGATGTTGAAATACCCCCTTCAGCTGACTGCCTTAACTACAAAAGAATTAACCACCATTAATTATGATAGTGATAATTATAGAATACATAAAATATACTATGTAGATAAAATATGCAATTAAATAATTACCATTTTTCATAAGCTCATATGGGATCATTCCAGGATAATGAGCAGGGTTAATAATGTCAAATTAAACCTACCTCACTTCTGTGCCTATTACCCAGGCAGTTACCTCCCTGGACTCCGGTGTCCTCATCTACAAAATGAGGGACTTCAGCAAGGTGCTCTCAGGAGCCTTGGGCTCTCGTGGGTCTGGCATCTGGTAGAAATGGGCCATTTCCTTTGGGACATGGGATCTGACTTGCACTCTGAGAAAGATCTTTACCACAACGCAGAAGTGATTTTGTTGCCTTGGAGATGCACAGCACTTTTCGCTTCCAACATGCAAAACAAGCTCCCTATAACAAAGGGAAGTACGTGGTCTGCCCCAGCCTGGCACAGGCCATGGCGCGTGGACAACATGGGAGTAAACAGATGAGGCTGCCTGTGGCTGGAGGGGACCAGTTGCCCTCTCACACCTGCCTGCTGTTCCCAGGACCAAGGAGAACAACACGTTGGCACATCCGTAACCTATGTACAGCACATTGGAAAGTGCTGGGTTCAAGGACTAGAAAATCAAGAAAAATAAACATCATTTTGCCTTATTTGTCTATCACATTTACTTGTTTATTTTTATTTTGCCTACAATGTAAACACAGGAGGTAAGACCTTGCAACAAACTACCCAGAGGCATCTCAGGGCAACTCCCCCGAAACCCCGAAGCTGTCCACAGGCTCTTGCCTGGCCTTCCCGCAGGGGCTGGGGCGGGAGTTCCTCATACTCAAGGCCAAGTTTGTTCAGCCTGATGGACAAGCCCTGGTCCTTCCTCTTGAAAGCAGTGACAGTCAATCCTCCACCAAAAGAACAGCCTGGGCTGGGGGTTCAGGGAAAGGACTTCAAGGAGGGGAAATCTGGCTGTCCTCTCTGGAAATTGAAAGATGAATTTGATCTTGCTTGCACCAGGGGCCCGATGACTGTCATTCAGGTGTCCCTCTTCACTGTTCACGAGTAGAGATAAGGGACAGTGGCAGAGGGTGGGATTCTGGAGTTAGGGACCTTTCTTCTAATTTTGGTTCCACTGTTTACTCCACTTTCCTAAGCCTTAGTTTTCTCTGTATGAAATGAGAATATGCTACTGACATTGACGAGTATCTATTAAAACCTACTACATGCCAGTACCCTGCTAGGGTCAAGAGAGATTATGGTGAACAAAACTGCAGAGGACATTGGTGATGTGCTGCCCAGAGCCCCTGTGCAGGACTTGCTATTCAGTGGCTGGGGGCTGTTGGTGGGTGGTCTTCAGCCAGCAGCCCCTTTAGGGGACCCATCAGCACAGAGCCACCTGGCCCAAGGTCCTGACCTTCCCAGGGTGGCCCTCATCCAATGACTGATCACAGCAGAATGATGAAGAACTGGCCACCTCAACCCAACACAGGACAGCTCTGAAGGCCCCGTCACCCAAGTCTCCCGTGGTGCTGGCTGAGTCTCCGCTGGGTGGGATCACAGCTTGGTGTCTCCCTCTGCCCATACCTGGTTCCAGCCCCTCCCTGCCACAGGGTCCTCCTTAATAAACCTCCTGCCTGCTAAAGTCCCTCTCAGATTCGCCTCCCAGGACGCCCAGCCTGAGACAAAGCAACCTGCTCTCTCCCAGGCAACCAACCTGGGGGAGAAACGACAAAGCAACCCTGTGAGGCCTGCTGAGAGGGACAAATGGGATGGTGTGTGTGGAGGCACCTGGCAGCTCCGAACTGCTGCGGTAGCTGCGGGTTACTCTTATTTCTAGAGGTTTGGGCAAGTCCAGTTGCTTGGAAAGAAAACCTGTCACCCTCCTCCTCGCCCGTCTTCCAAGCACATGCCCAGTGGGCTGCAAGGGCACCTAACCCAGGCAGGTGTGGCAATGCCCAGGCCCCTGGGGAGACAGGCTGAGGAGGCCTCACATACCCCAAGGAAATCTCTTGGCTCGCGTCTGCCAAGCACTTGTCGTTAGCACAAGCCCGCCTGCAAAAGGGGGCCACACAAAGGGGAGAGCCGCATGACCCCCCAAGCCCAGCTGACAACTTTCCAAGTTCCACTGTGCTGTAGCAACTCTGCAGAAGCAGAATCCTTGGCTCCAAACCACTAATGAACTCCTTCTAGCTCCAGGTTTAATTAGTTTTCATTGCAATATTAATGATCCTAACAACCATTTCAACTTTCCTGTAGCACAGCTGGAATTCTTTTATTTGGCATTTGGTCTCTTTATAAGAAAATCCCCATGTGCATCCCTCCCGTTGCCCCATCAGAGGGAATAGGATCACATTCTCACTTTGCTTATCACTTTGGCCAGCCCAGGGACGGTAGCTTTAATAATTTTGAAACTGGGAGCATTAAACACATCACAAACTGCCATACAAATAACATATAATATAACTCCAGGATTTTAATTACAGTGACTAATATATGTACCAACCCTAAAATCTCTGTAGTACCATTAGGCCACATTCAGGGACATTACTGGGACATTTAAAATTTGCACAAGGTGTGTCATTAGTTGATCCAAGTCTTTCCAGATCTAGAGTTCTCATCTGGGACCCAGAATTCATTTGTTGGGCACTTTGAACTACCCAGCCACAGGCAGTGCTGTTTTCATTAGCAGCGATGATAAATGATTAGGCATCACCACTGGTTCAAGCCAGGTTATTCTGAGGGCAGTTCTGGCCACCTGGCAGAACAGGTAGGCATTTGCTGGTGGGTCCACTGGCTCTTTATTTTCTCTCCCTCTCTGGTGGAAGAGAGAAGCCACAGCAAAGTACGTCCTGCCAGCTTCCAGAATCCTCCAGCATGGCCTCAATGGAAAGTGATCAGGATTTATATGAGAATCCACCAGATTCTAGGTGCAGTGTCCTTCTAGGCGGAGAGAAGAAGTGGGGAGCTATTGGATGGTGACTGCTGGAAACTGAGTTATGTCCCCAGGGGACCTCTCCAAAGAAAGGCCAGCAGCCTCAGGTCGAGGCCCCAGGATGCGTGATGAGCTAAATTCGGCACAGCCAGCGTCAGCGCGCAGTGGCCATATGATGTGGAGCAGCAGTGCTGAGCTGGCGTCAAGGGTCCAGGCTCAGAGACATATAGCCCATGTGGCCTGAGTCCCTGGAGAGAAGACTGGCCACCCAGATAGGGTGAGGAGAGGTCACAGAGCCTCACACTGGTGGTGGGGAGCAAACCATTCCTGAGTCCGTTTTCTAGCGAGGAAGGGGTCCCTGGGATTCTTCCTGCACTTAGAAAGGGAAGGCCTCTACTGTCCCCAGCTTGGGGGAGCAGTGTCAGTGCCGATGCCTGACTCGGCCTCCTGAGTGAGAGGTCCCTGCTACAAAGGCATCCAGGCCAGGCCACTCTGGGACAAGACTCCAAACCAGGGTCCCCCCGACCCCAGAACACACACACGATGGCCAGAAGATTCTTCCTTAAACTTGTCTCTTTCCTGCTTACAACCTCTCGAAACCCGTAAAGTGCTATGGGCTACACTACCCAAGTGCCCTCATGAGACCTGTTTATGCCACTACCCAGGCCCTCAAAGGGCCCCAGAGCTCCTGGGGAGATTTCAATAACCAGTCAGAAAATGGAAAAGGATGAAAAACTGATGCACAACCATGACTATGAAATATTTATAAATAAACTTAACATGAAAGGTACAAGACTATTTTTAAAAAACTGCCAAATGTGAAGGAAATAAAAGATAATCTGAGAAATAAAGGTATATACCTTATTACTGGATGGAAAGCCCCGATCTTTTTACTATATCAACTCTCTCCAAATTGATCTGTATATACATTTATTTCAATCCCAAATGAAATCCCAAAAGGTTTTATGTTTGTGAAAAAGACAAATGATTCTAAATTTACATGGAAATGTGGAGACCTGGACTAGCCAGGTCAACCTTGGGGAAAAAAAGGGCAAAGTTTAAGGACTTACACTACCAAATTTCAAGACTTACTGGAAAGCTATGGTAATTGATACTGTGTGGCTTGGGCACAGGATAAACAAGGACACTGTAAAGGGTTCAGAAAAAGAAAATAAAATTGGGTCTCCTCCTCCAAAGGAGAGAAAGCCATCCATACTGCTGGCCGTGCATCAGCCACACTAGGTGCTAAGAGATTATAAAGCAATGCCCTAAAAATCCTAAAAGAAAAATTTATTTCTAACCTGAAATTTTATGTACATAGGAACAGCAAAATGTGAGACAAGAATAAAGACATTTTTTTCAGACACCAAGATTTGGAGAGCGTACTTGCCTCTTCTGTGTTGCCTGAGAATGCATCCCAGCAAAACAAGGGGACCAACCAGGGCTAAGGAGGATGATGTAGAGGAAGAGTGTGAGTAAGCCCAAGACAGAAATGAAGGAAGTGCCCAGTGACAGCTGTGGACAGCCTCGAGAGCCACAAGTCCAGGTCACAGAGGAGGATAGGAGCTCTAAGAAGTTAAAAAAGAACATCACCATGGTGAGTTTCTTGGGCTTCTTTTTATCACCATATATCTCAGAGTAGGTGCCTGGAACCCAGAATTACCAATAGGCAAAAAAAAAAAAAAGACTGGAAAAGGATGTAGGGTATCAGCAGGCCCCTCCCACAGTTGCAGCACCGACAGAGCTGGGAAGAGGAGAACCCATCCCGCTTCACACGTCAGCAGCAGTGAGCCCGATGTGGCCACATGTTGTTAGCAGGGCTGCGGTGGGCCAGTCCATCTCCTGCCTCGCACAGGCCACAGCACAGGGTCTGGTCTGCCTGCAGAGGCAGCACCAGCAGAGCCCCACGGGAAACCCACCTCCTGCCTCACGCCAGGCCAGCCAACAGCAGGCATCCAATCTGCCTGCAGCAGCACTGCCAGTAGAGCCTGGGGACCAACACATTTCCCACATCACACCTGCCGTATTTGTTTTCTACTGCTGTGACAGAAAATTGCCATAAACTTAGTGGCTTGAAACAACCATAAATTTATTATTTTATAGTTCTGTAGGTCAAAAGCCTATTGCAGGTCTCCCTGAGCTACATAAGAGTTTTGGCAGGGCCGTGCTCCTTTTTGGAGGCTCCAGGGAAAAATCTGTTTCCCTGCCTTTTCCAGCTTCTAGCGGCCACCTGCATTCCTTAGATCATGGCCCCTTCCATCTTTAAAGCCAGCAATAGCCAGTCAAATCTTTCCGATGCTGCCACCTCTCCCAATTCTCTCTCCCTCTATTAAAGACCCTGTGATTAAGTGGGAGCCACCAAGGTCATCTCCCTATTTTAAAGTCAACTGATTAGCAATCTCAATTTCATCTGTTGTGTTCCCTTTTGCCATGGAACATAATGTATTCACAGATTCCAAAAAGTATAATATAGACATCTTTGAGGAGCCAGTATTCTGCCTGCCACACCTACCTACAGTAACAGGCCTACCTACCCCCACCAGCAACATCAGCAGAGCCAGGGAGGACCGCCAGAACCTACATGCTAAACCTAAGCAGGAAAACTGTGTGCCAAAATTGAAGATGCAAATAGAATCAAGAGTGTCCTAATGTAATATCCAGAATACAATGGAAAATCACTACTCCTACCAGAACCAGAAAAATCATAACTTAAATAAGAAGATGACAAGCCAATGTCAATACAGAGATGAATCCGATATTGAAACTATTTTACAAACATTATAAGGCAGCCATCATAAAATTGGTTCAACTAATAATTATGAATTCTCTTGAAACAAATGAGAAAGTATAAAATCTCAGCAAAGAAATACAAGTCACCAAAAAGAAGTATAGAACTAAAAAACACAAAAAATTAAAATTTCATAATAAGGTAGAGATGAGAGAAGATAGCATAAATGAACAGAGAGAACAGATAAATAGAATTTATTCAACCTAAAGGACAGAAAGAAACTAGACTAAAGCAAAAAATTAGCAGAGCTTCAGGACATGCTGGACATTAACAAAAGATGTAATATTCACATCATTAGAGTCCCCCAAAAGAGAGGAGAAAGATGTGGGGCTTAAAAGCTTTGAAATAATAATATCTGAAAATTCCCAAATTTGGTGAAAAATAAACAAACAGATTCAGGAAGCTAATGAAAACCCAAATAGGACAAATCAAAAGGAAGCCACACCATAACTTGTGACAATTAAACTTCTGAAAATTAAAGACAAAGAAAAAAATCTTCAAAGTAATCGAAGAGAAATGATACTTTACTTACAGGGAAACATCAGTTTGAATTATGGCAAATATCTCAGCTGGAATTATGGAGTCCAGGCAAAAGTGACACAACATTTTTCATGTGCTAGAAGAAAAAGACTCAAATTCTATATCCAATGAAACTATCCCTCAGGGAAATCTGTATTTACATAAGAAAAAAAGAGAAAGTCTCAAATCAATAATCTAAGTTCCTACCTCAAGAAGCTAAAAAAGAAAAACAAAATAAATCTGAAGCAAAAAAAAGAAATAAAATAACAAAAACAAGAACAAAAATCAATGAAACTGAAACAGGAAAACAACAGAGAAAATCAATGAAACCAAAAACCTACTTCCTAAAAAGCAATCAATACAATTGATAAACCGCTAGAAGGACTGACAAAGATAAGAAGAGAGAAGACACAAATCACCAATATTAGGAAGAAAACAAGAGATTTCACAATAGATCCTGCAACCTTTAAACAGGTAGCAAAGGCATGTTACAGACAACAAGAAATAGACCAAGCCCCAAAAACCACAACTAGAAAATTCAGCCAAGATGAAATAGAAAAACTAAATAGTCCTATAATCATTAATGAAATTGAATTTGTAACTAAAATGTTCCCCCAAAATAAATTTCCAAGCCCAATATCTTCACTAGAGAATCTTACCAAACATTTACAGAATTATATCAATTTGATACAAACTTCAGCAAGGCAATAGAAGCAGGAACAATCACCAACTCATTTTATGAGACCAGAATTAACCTTAATACCAAAACCAGGCAAGGATATCACAAGAAAAGAAAAATATAGACCAATAACCTCACAAATTTCGGTGCAAAAACCCTCAACAAAGGATTAGCAAATCTAATTCAATGATGTATAAAAAAAATTATACACCGTTACCAAGTGGGATTTATTCCAGGTATGCAAGACTTATTCAGCATTTGAAAATCAATTAATGTAATCCACTGTATCAACGGGCTAAGAAAGAAAAATCACATGATCATATCAATTGACACAGGATAATATTTGGCAAAATGCAATATCCGTTTATGGTAATAACAACTTTTTAAAAATTCTCAGCAAGTTAGGAATAGAAGGGAACCAACTCAAGTTGATAAAGAGCATTTACAAAAATCTTGCAGCTAACACCATACTGAATAGTGAAAAAATTGAACCCTCCCGCCTGCTAAGATAAAGAACAAGTTAAGGGTATCTTCTCTCACCACTCCTATTCAACACAGTAAGTATCATAAGTTCTAGCCACTGCAATAAGGTAAGAAAAAGAAATAAAGGCATAGAGATTGGAAATGAAGAAATAAAACTGTCTCTATCTGCAGATGCATGATTATCCCCATAGAAAATTCCAAAGAATCTACCAAAAAAAAAGAATCTAGAACTAATAAGTGAGTTCATCAAGGTTGCAGAATACAAGGCCAACACACAAAAATAAACTGCATTTCTACATATACAAATGAGTATTTTGAAACTAAAATTAAGAACACAATACCGTTAACAATTGCCCCAAAGAAAATGAAACACTTAGGTTTAAACTTGACAAAGTATATATGGATCCATTTGCTGAAAATTACAAAATGCTGAGGAAAGAAATCAAAGACCTAAAGAAGGGAGCCACACCACATGTATGTGTTGGAAGACTCAACATAACAAAGATGCCAATTCTTCTCAAATTAATCTATAGTCTAATGCAATGCTTATGAAAATCCCAGCAAGGTTTTCTGTAGAGAGAAAAGTATTCCAAAATTTATACTGAAAGGCACAAACCTTGGAATAACTTAAGCAATCAAAAAAAAAAAAAAAACCAAGAAGGCTGGGTGCAGTGGCTCACGCCTATAATCCTAGCACTCTGGGAGGCTGAGGCGGGTGGATCACTCAAGGTTAGGAGTTCGAAACCAGTCTGAGCAAGAGCGAGACCCCGTCTCTACTATAAATAGAAAGAAATTAATTGGCCAGCTAAAAATATATAGAAAAAATTAGCCGGGCATGGTGGCGTGTGCCTGTAGTCCCAGCTACTTGGGAGGCTGAGGCAGAAGGATCGCTTGAGCCCAGAAGTTTGAGGTTGCTGTGAGCTAGGCTGATGCCATGGCACTCTGGCCGGGGCAACAGAGTGAGACTCTGTCTCAAAAAAAAATAAAAAAATAAAGATAAAAAATAAAACAAAATTGTGTTCAATGTTAAAAAAACAAGAATAAAAGGGGAGTGGTCACTCTACTTGACAGTAAGGCTTACTCTGGAGCTAGAATAATCCCATCAATGTGATGTTGATGGGGGAAAACACAGAAAACAGCAGAACAGAACAGAGGACACAAAAGTGGACCCACACGGGAACACCTGCATCAGTTCTCTAGAACTGCCATCACAAAGCGCCACGGACTAGATGGCTTACACAGCAGAAGTTTATTTTCCCACAGTTCTGGAGGCTAGATGTCCAAGGTCAAGGTATCAGGAGGCTGTTTCTCTTGAGGCCTCTCTCCCTGGCCTGTAGGTGGCCGCCTTCTCCCTGAGTCCTCACATGGTCTTTCCTTCCTGTGTGTCTGTTTCTAATAAGGACACCAGTCATATTGGATTAGGGCCCACCCTAATGATCTCATCTAACCTTAATCACCGATATAAAGGCCCTATCTCCAAATTCATTCTGAAATACATACTGAGATATCAATATACGAATATTGATACTCATACTTCAAGATATGAATTTCAGAGGGGACACAATTCAGCCTATGACAATGCCCAGCTGATTTTTGACAAAGGTAGAAAGGCCATTCAATGGAGAAAATGTAGCCTTTATAGAAAATGGTGCCGGAGCAATCAGACATCCAAATGAACCCCTACCTAAGCCTCATGTCTTGTACAGAAATTAACACAAAATAGATTGTGAACTTAAATGTTAAACACAAAACCACAAATCCCTTAGAAAAATATCAGAGTAAGTCATTGAAATTCTAGGGCTTGGCAAAGAATTCTTAGACTTTACCCCAGAATCACCAGCTATAAAAAGAAAAAAGGCACAATGAGCAACATCAAAATTAAAAACTTTTATTCTGCAAAGGACCCTTTCAAGAGAAGGAAAAGATCTGGAGAAAATATTTGCAAATCGCATATCTGACAAAGGACTTCTATCTGAATAAAGAGCTTTCAAACCTCAGGGATAAAAAGCAAATAACCAAATTAAGAAATGGCCAAAAAAAAAAAAAAAAGATCAGATATTTCACCAGAGAGGATCACAGCTGGGAAATTAACATGAGAAGATGTTCGATTTCAGTAATCCTTACGGAAGGGCCAATTAAAGCCATGGTGAGCTGTCCTTACACACCTATCAGAATGGCCAAAATTAAACAATCTTTAAAAAGTGGTGCAAAGAACTGGATCACTCATATATTGCTGGTAGGAATATAAAATAGTACAGCCACTCTGGAACACACTTTGGTAGCTCCTTAAAAAGTCAACATGCAATCATCATGTGACCCTGTGATTGCGCTCTTGGGCATTTACCCCAGAAGAATGGAAATTTATCTTTACACAAAATCCTGTACACAGGACAGCCCAAGTCCAAGGTTTGGGAAGTGCTTGGGTGATGTGGAAACTTACCAGTCCCAAGGGAAGTGACAGTAGGTAACCAGGGGAGAACCCTGGGTATAATGAATGTGTGGGCATGGCACACACAGCGTTCCTGAGCACCACCGTCTGCCCAGATCTCGTGGTCTAGCTGCTGCTGCCTGAACCTATGACAGACAAGGAAGCTTCAACCTGCTTCGGGGACTGCGCCTCCCTCTTCTGGCCCCCACACCTCATGCCTCTCACTTTCCATCTCAGACCTTGCCCGGTGCCAGGGGACATGGTGACATCGTGGGAATCCCCTGAGCACTTCCAAGACTGCCATCCCAAAGTGCTGGGGTGTTTATACCCGGGCCACCCTGACCTGTGGGGAGGAGAGCAGCCAAAAGTTGAACCACTCCCTGCTTGAGCTCCAGGAGGACGGTTCTGAAAGACATTTCAAAAGGCTCTACAGAAGATTCTGGCCGGATGGAGCACCAGTCCTCCCACTTAGCAGCAAGTAACCCCACAATCCACCCTGGAATTTCCTCTCACTGTTCTCTGGCCACCCCCGTCCTCTCCGTGGCATCCCCGCATCACTTCCCAAATGGGCTACTTGCATCAGCCCTTTGTTTTGGTTCCTGCCGGGACCACCCAAGATAGGACACCTAACAAGGATCTAGCAAGGACTGACTGAATACCACAGCCAGAGCCACCTACCCTGTCTCCTTCTGCCTCTCAGTAGGCTGGGTCCCCTCTAAGCCATGGGTGCCAAAGTGAAGAAGTAATGACAGAGCAGGTGAGGCAGGGAGAGAGAGACTAGACACTGAGTCCAGCCAGGTGGACCTAACTGAGGCCATAATCCAAGTCAGTGACCACAGACATCAAGTCCAGGTGAGGGATGGTGGGACACCACTTCCAAGGGGCAAGTCCAAGGCCAGAGGCAGCAGGTGGGTGACAGGTAAGGAACAGAATCAGAGAGATCACAATATGTAATCTAGGTATGGTCGGTTCCCTCTCAAAGGTCTCTGACGGTCCTGGACCCATCCAAAAGCCTCCACTGGTCTTACAGGACTGGTATGAGACAGAACCCAGCCTCTGGCATCCAGGGGCTCCTGTGACCCAGGTACAAAATGTGGTCTGGAGAGTGTGGGTGGCATTTTTGTCTTGCTGAAAAGGCCTGGCTTTAAAAAAAGGGTCACCTTTGGGAGGTGACTGGCTGACCTTGTAGATGAGGTTGTAAACTGGTCAGAAGCTTCTGAGCTACAGGGGATTATTCCAGAACCAGTGGGCTCCCATAAGGACAGGGAGTCTGGTAGGGTATGGCACTCCTCATCCAAAGGGCTGGAAACTGACATTGGATGAGGAAGAAACTTGTCCAGAAAGCCCAGCTACCTTGATGCACAAGTTGTCATACCAAGTGAAGAAAGAGATTTAAGGATGTGCTAGCAAATTTTTGAAAGTTAATAACCCAAGGGAAGAATCGGGACAGAAGCCTCACATCACACATGGTCTTGTCCATCTGCTTGCAACAGTGAGAGTGAGTGAAATCCAAATATGCCAGAAATCGCAGTGCCATCCACCTGCCCATCCATCCATCCATCTGTCCATCCATCTATCCATCTATGCTTCTATCCATCATCCTGTCTGTCCATCCATCCATCCATCCACCTATGCTTCTATCCTTCACCCATCTGTCCACCCATCCATCCGTTGACCCAAACATTTATACATTCATCTATGCATCCACCTGTCCACCCTTCCATTCATCTATCCATTCATCCTTCCATTCATCTATCCATTCACCCATCCATCTGTCCATCTATCCATCCATCATCCATCTATCCTTCCATCCATCCCTCCATCCATTTGTCCAACCATCCATCCACTCACCCATTCATCCATCTATCTGTCCATCTACCTATTCATACTTAGTCATCTATTCATCCATTCATCCTTCCATCCATCAATCCCTCCATTCATCTGTCCACTCATCCATTCCTCTGTCTATCCATTCATTCATCCGCCCATGTTTCCCTCCATTCCCCCATTCAGCAGACCCTAGCTGCATTGTGAGAGCCAACACAGTGCCAGATCCTAGAAGATATTAATGCCTATGACACAGTCCTTGTCCTTGAGCATCTTGTGGCCTCTCAGGGGAGATGATTGCCACAACCAGTGTCCCTGGCTGGCAAGGTGTCCTTCCTTGTGCTCTCATTGCACCCTGCACCTCCCTTATCAAAGAGTGTCTTGGTGGTTTATCTTGTCTGACTTCCTGTTGGGCTGGAAACTCCAGGATGATAAGAGCTGACACTCGGCACTCTGTGTGGATTAACTGACAGCAACCCGAAGAAGCAAGAAAAATGCTGAGGAAAATGAGGCCCAGAGAGAGGAAGTGACTTGCCCAAGGTCATACAGGTAGCTCAATTCCGACACTCTGGCTCCAGAGCCTGTGCCCTGGACTATGATCTCTGGGGTCAGGTAGGAGAGCAGGCTGGGGCTCTGTGTTTGCTGCGAAATCCCAGAACCTAACACACAGCACGCGGCCTGTTGAAAGGCTCAGCAGTGTGGTTACGGGGAGTAAGTGGGCAGCAGGTGCCGGGTACCACAAGGGCACAGGGAAGCGAAGCAGGGAGGGAAGGAAGGAGGGAGGAAAGAGGCAGGTGTGGAGAGGTGGGAGAGGAAACAGCAGCCTCGAACAGGGCTCTTGGGGCTGGGATGTGTGGCTTGAAAGAGGAGCAGTGACAGTGGCATGAGGCTGCCAGTGGGCAGGGCTGATTCTGAGGGATTTCTGTCCAGCAGGGGTGAGAAATCATTAACACACTTAGGCAGGGAATGTGACAAAATCGGAGCAGTCACTGGCAAGGTGCTTTGTGAAGTGGGCTTGTGAAGGGCACCGAGGCAGGAGAGAGGTCAGAAAGCTGCTGCAGGGCCCTGGGTGAGGCGGCGGGAGTGCTGGGGAGGCAGGTCGGATACGGGGGAGGATAGGGGCAGTGCAAAGGTCCAGGTTTGTGTGGCTGAGTGGGCGATCAAAACAACCATTTCATGAGTGCCTGCTATGTGCCAGGCCCTGGACACGGCCCTTACAAAGCATCTGGCTTCACAATTGCAGCAGTGCTGTGAGGGGGCTGTTCCTTGTCATTGTACTGGGGACAAAACTGTCAGAGCCTCTCCAGGTTCCCACGGACCACATGCCTTGGAGGGAATGGGCTGAGGGGTCTATGTGCCTCCAGGGTGCTGGCACCAGGAGACCACACTCAGGTCATCTTCACTCAGCCAAGAGTATAACACAGTGACAGCTGCCCTGGCTTTGTGAGTGGCGTGGTGGCTGAGCGCCAAACTGCAAATCACACCACGTCACCACGAAAGCCAAAGTCACAAGTATCCATGTGTGGTCTGCTCGCTCCAGCTGTCTCAGCTCAACCGGATCTATTGACGATTCACTAATCCAGCCAATAGCTGCGCACTGACCCACAAACTCATCCACAGCCGAGCCCAAGGCAACACCCAGCCCGCTCCCAAGTCCTGGAATTAGTCAGTGCTAGTCCACCCTTAGAGTCGCCTTCCGCAGACCCACCTTGCCCAGGGGTGCCCTAGATGGCCAAATCTCTGCTTCCCTCTGTGATAGATCCTCTTCTTGGGCTTCCTGGTGTCTTGGTAAATTTCATTCATGAAAACAAGCTGCGGTGGCCTGAGTGGTGGCCCCCAAAACTCCTATCCATGTCCAAATCTCTGCAATCTGTGAATGTGACTTTATTTGGAAAAAGGGTCCTTGCAGGTGTAATTAAGGATCTTGAGATGAGAAGACCATCCTGCTGGGCCCAAAATACAAAGGCAAGTGTCCTTGTGTAAGACAAAGTTAGGGGATATTTGAGACAGACGGAGAGGAGGAAGTAACCAACCACAGAGGCAGAGACGCGAGTGACGCTGCTGCAGGCCAGGGACAAACGGGGCCCCCGAAGCCAGGCGACGCAAGGAAGGATGTGCTCCTGGCGCCTTCAGAGGGAGATGACCCTGCTGACACCTTGACTCTGGGCTTCTGGCCTCCAGAACCGTGAAAGAATAAAGTTCTGTTGTTTGAAGCCGCCCAGCATGTGGATAACATGCTATGGCAGCCACGGGAAAGTAACTCACACACAAGCTGACTTGGGTTTCTGACTGTGAGCATAAGTTGCTATTTGCAGGAGAATTTGTGACCTCATCCCTCAGGCCCATGAGCTGGTCGGGTTCTGTTGTGCCCTTGGCTGGAAAGGGAATCCCGAGGTTGCATCTGCCGTAGGGTGTGGGCCGGAGCAAGATGAGAAATGGGCCTATTTATAAACGGCAGAGCCGAGAGCGGGCACGGGGTCAACCGAGGGCTTCACCAAGGTCAGAGGCGCAGTCCCTGGTACCCGGAATTGCAGCAAAGAGGGGAAGGCGGGGGTGGATCGGGGCACTCGGGTCTCTCTGAGAGGCGGGCGCTGGTCGCTTTCTGAACGGCTAAACGCAGGAATGTCCAGCTGGCTTCCAAGTCATATCTGGTATCATGGGCGAAGGGCAGGCCCAGGTGGGTGGGAGCAGATTCTTCCCTGCTGTCTCACTGTAGCTCTGAGAAAGGAAGTGTGAGTCCCAGGGCGAGTGCCCTGCACGAAGCCCACAGCCCGTCTGTGGGCAGTTGAGCCCATCACGCTCCTGCCGCCTCGAGGGGGACGCCATCACGGTGAGTGGGCCTCTCGGCTCCTCTGTGTTTCCCACTCTGTTGGCAGGGCCAGGTTGGAGGGACTTAGTGGGCGGTGTCTCAGCCTCAGGCCCTCACACAGAGAGTAAACAGGAAGCTGTGCACAGTGCCAGGGATGTTGGTGGACAGGGATCCTACTCAAGGGTGCCTGGGTTGGACCAGGGTCCACTCTCAGCCCACCTGGCACTGGGCACAGAGGGACGAGAGGAAATCCCAGCACATGGCCACCTCCTGCACCCCACCCCTGCTCTCTGCCCCAGGGTCCTGGGAGCCAGCAGAAGGCCTCCCTGATGGCAGCTTCCAGCTCAGAGCCCTGGGCTCCGTCACACCAGTGGCCGGATCGTGAGCTCGCCGTGGAGTCTTACAGGCCTTTAGGCTCTTCTCCCCGTAGGCGTCCATTTCTAACTGCCTCGCTCCAGCAGGAAGAAGAATGTGGCAGATTTTTACTTGCTCAGGTTCAGAAAGGACAAGCTTTAGCAAGCCTCGAATCCCAGCTCCATCCCTTCATTATCTGTGTGACCTTGAGCAAGTAACTCAACCTCTCTGTCTTGTTTCCTTATCTGCAAAAATGGGGATAACAGGCCTGCCTCACCAGCTACTGGAGGTTAAATGGGATAATACCTGTGACCAAAGCTCTAATCCCTGTAAGACGATGTCTTATTTCCTTTTTAACCTTTCTTCTTGAGGACGTCTGCCCGAGCTGCAGTGGCCTAGTCCACCCCGGCTGTGTGCCTGGTCACACACATGGAGTGGTCACCACAGCCCCATGTGCTGCACGGGGCTGGCCTATGTCTGCCAGACACGCTCACGGGGACATCGGTGCAGCCTGTGTGGGACTCACAGAGTCCAGGTGCCTGCATCCCACAGAGCTGCTCCATCCAACCCTCTGGACTCTGGGCTCTAGCCCAGCTGGCCGTGGTTAAGGGATACAAATTCTGAGCCTGACACCAAACCTGTGTCTTTATCAGTCACTTGCCAAGTCTTATCCTTCCTGCAGAAGTCGAGTTACGGCCTTTTCAGGGTTAAGCTCGTGGTACAGGAGGCATAGAATCATACTTGGCAGGGATCATTTCTGGAAGAGGACCCACCACCTCCTTACAGAGCCACAGAGCGCTGCTCCATGCTTCTTGCGTGCTCTTGGACAAGTCACTTTTTCCTCTCAGTTTCTTCATCTTTAAAATGTGTGTAACCATCCTTAAGTCTCGGAGTAGCTGTAGGTTGATGGGAAATCTCCTGGCCTGGCGCCTGATGTCTAGTAGGTGTTCAATCCACGTTAGGCTCCTCCCCACCGTGGAACCCCCAGCCCCACCTTGCCTGAGGACAGCAGCGTGACTTAGGCCCTGGGGACCAGGAGCTGTCTCAAGGAGGGCCAGAGACCCAGAAACTCCTGGAGGCATAAGGGGCTCTACCTTCTGTCCCTGCAGGGGCTCGCCTGAGGGCCTCACCCCCAGAGGGAGAGGAAGGTGAGTGTCAGAGTGGTCAGACCCCACCCCAGTCTCTGCAGGTCTAAGGGGGATGCCATCTCCTCTGCCTGGGCTGTGCTCGTCATCCCACTGAACAGAACTGGACTTGGTCCTCCTCCTGAGCTGCGCCCACACCCACGTGCACACACAACCCACCCACCTCCCCCATCCTCCCAAGCACCTGGGCGTGAGGCCAGCCAGTCATCCTCTGCCCCAGCGTCCACTCTGCTCCCTCCGAGGCTTCTGTCTCTGCTGCTGCAGGTCAGGCCCTCACTGTACCCACCACGCTGAGACAACAGCCTCCTCGTGCCATCCAACTCTGCTCGTGCCCCGCCAGACCTGCCCCTGCTGCAGTGCGTGTACTTATAGGCCGCTCTGAGAACTGCTGCTGCCCAACCGCAAAGCCAGGGCACCTGTGCTGACCTGGACACCCCCTCAGCCTTCAGTGTGGGGAGGCTCCAAGAACGTCTAGGGTTTCTCATATGACTGGGAGACTGGAGACACAGACCCCACACCCTCATGGTCAAACTCAAGGAACAGCTCTGCCACTCCCCTGGTGGGTGCCTGCCCCGAGCCCCGCTCCCTCTGAACACCAGAAGCCAGCACCTCTCACACCATTCCCGACACTAAAGCAACAGCAGGCCCAACTCTCACGCTCACACTGTCAGACTCATGCGCGTGCGCACTCTCCAACAGACACGGCTTCACAGCAGTGAAGAGGACGGTGGAAGGGAGGGCCCGTGTCCCGCAGGTGCCCAGCCTGGAAGGAGACTGTCCACTTTCACAAATGGCCGACCACAGCACTTCCCACGCACGTGAGCGGACGGCCTAATTTCCACCAGCTCCTCAAGAGGCTCTTGGGACGTGCTCGGCCCAGACCTCCACGAGACGGCCAGGGAGACGCAGAGTGGGGTAAAGCCCGTGGGAGGGGCTGAGCAAGTGGCCTGTGTGCTGTGACTCCCTCTCGTCCAGCTCTGCCCAGCACCCCAGAGGCCGAGTGTGCAGCCAGGGTGGGGCAAGCTCACAAGTTCTCCAGCAAGATGTGGGCACATGTCAGGCCCACAGCTGCAGCTTGGCACTGGCCTTGAGACGCTACCGTCCCACTCACCTCGGCCAGCCACCAGGTCATCCCTGAGAGCCATGAAGGCTTTCAGAATCCCATCTGCCACCAAGGGCTAGGAATGTGCTCGGGCACGTGCCTGCACAGGAAGGGAGTGAAATAGCATTTCCAGAACATTTGCTCTGAGCCAGGCCTTTGTCCCACCAGCAGTTTTCACTGAGGGACAAGTGTCACCCCTCACTCTGTTGGAGAGAAAAATCCTCAGGCCTCAATGCAGACCTGATCAATCACACACTCCAGGGTGGGGCTGGCTGTCAGAATTTAAACAAGGCCCCCCTCCCCGTGACTCTGACAGCACCCAAGGTAGAGAGCCCCTGCCCACCTACACTATCACACCAGGCCCTCAGGCCACGTCCTGAGTCACACCTGAACTTACCCACCTTCCATGAGCACCGGGGCCCCACAGTGCTGCTGCTGGGGAGCCAGGACCCTGGGGTTGAGCTGTCTTCCACTTGGTCTTCCCATTCTTGCTGGTGACACAGGCTTTGCCGAGAGAGGTTAGGGGCAAGGTTGCCATAAATCAAGGTGATCTGTGAATTACCTGGGGGGTTACTTGGGTGAACAGTCAATCCATAGTAGGAAACAGGGTGAAGCAGCTAGCCAGACCCTCTCATACCCATCCCTGGGAAATCCTGCAAACCGTTCTCCTGCATCACTCGGATTTGCAGAGCAGTGGACGGAGCAGCAAGGCTCGCAGGCTGCGCTGGAGTTGCCATGTCCTGGGCCTCCCTTGAGCTGCTAGGCAGCTCCGGCCCACGGGAGGGCCAAGTGCCCAGGAGGGCGCAGGAGGGTCTCATCTATGGGCTCAGTGAGCAGGCAGGTCTTCTCAGGGAAGCAGAGAAGCCCAGAAGCAGGAAGGGTGAGGCTGGGGGAGGTGGTCTGGGTCCAAGTGGTGACTTTGACACCTGCGGTCTGATGGGGTGAGTGGCAGGCTGGGACAGCAGGAATCCCAGGGGGCTCAAGCCGTACTGTGAGTGTCAGTGCCCCGTTAGAACAGAGGCTAGAGCCAGGGCACCCACGGGAAGCTGGGGAGGCTGTGGCTGGGTGAGCAGGTGGCCCGGCAGCCCCACCCCTGCCAGCAGAGTGGGTCTGAGGATGAGGCTGCAGGGCCTGCCTCCAAGGGCCACAGCGCCTAGCAAGGAGAGGCAGAGAGAGCAGGTGCCATCCGACAAAGAGTTCCTTAAAACAAAAACATTAAAAGATGACTCCCATGTATGTAAAAAGATGTTCAGACAAATTAAATATGATTCAGCCACATGCCTGGGGCAGGCCTGCTGCCTAAAGCCCCATGATGGGGGGCAGAGAGCACCATGTGCCTGGCTACCATGGGCTGAAGTGTGGCCCCCAAAACATGCGTCCACATTCTGGCCCCCAGAACCTGCGAAAATGAGCTTATTTGAAAAAAGGGCCTTTGCAGATGAAATTACGTTACAAATCTTAAAATGATCAGATCGTCATTATCCAGTGGGCCCTAAATCCAGTGACAAGGTGTCATTATAAGAGACACACAAAGAGAGACACTCAGATTGGAGAAGGCCATGTGGACGGAAGCAGAGATTGCAGTGGTGCAGCCAATGCCAGCAGGCCAGAAGCCACCAGACACTGGAAGAGGCAGGGAAGGACCCTCCCTTAGGGCCTTCAGAAGGAGCGTGACCCCACAGCACCTGGATTCCAGACTTCTGCCCCCAGAACCATGACAGAATCAACTTCCATTGTTTTAAGCCATCCAGTTGTGGCAATTTGTTAGAAAAGCTGTAGGAAACTAATGCAATGGCCTGTAAAATGGGTTAGTAACAGCAACCTCTTACAGTTGTAGGGGAAGATATTTTGAAAGTGCTCATAAAAGAAAGAACATGAAGTTCCAACCGTAAGAGATTGGCATAGATCACATGACATTTACTCAAAGGAATAGAGTACCGCCATACAAAGAAGTTTGTGGACAGTAGTTAATGATGGGACAAATGTTCACATATTGAGTGGGAGAACAGAATATCGGATTATAAAATTCTAAATGTATGTGAACCTAGTTTTTTGAAAGTATGCTGAAAACAGAAAAGGTAACATTGACCATCTCTGGGCAACATAATACGAAGTTCTTTATTTTCTTCATTGTTAGTTTCCAAATTCTTCTCAATGAATATAAATCACTTTCGTTATCAGAGGAAAAAAAGCTATACTAAAATTGATGTTTTTCCCACAAATAGTAGTACGTGGTTGTGCAAGAGTTGCTGGACTCCATTTTCTTCCCATCTACGATCTCATGAGAGCCTTACAACAGCCACCAGGAGGACCTGCTACTACTCTGTGGTATAGGTGAGAAGGACAGCCAGACTCCGTTAGGTGACTTGTTTGGCCACAGAGTTGGCCTGGGGCCAAGCCCGGGAACCGAACATGCCTGTCTGCCCTGGAAGCCCGAGAGAGAAGCCACATCCCCCCACTCCAGCCATGGCCGAGGGCAAGTGCCACCACGATTACCCCTCCTGACCACACCCAGGGCTGGCAGTGTCCTTCAAGTCAAAGGCAGGTAAAAGTCTCAAGTGCCCCCCAGGCAGAGATAAATAACAGAGTGCCAGATCTGGGATTCTGGTTTCCTATTTTTACATGGAATGAAGGATAAATCATTTCTGCTAACTGTTTTTACCTGGCTGCAGGAAATGATGCATCGCCATCTTTTAAAAGAAAATTAAGCCTTTAATTCCTTGGCACATGTAATAAAATGGTACTTCAGCTCTCTGGGCTGAATATATGGCCCGTCGTGCCCTAATTTACTATTTCGACGCTGCCTGAAATGTTCTGAAGTTATTAATGCGGCAATATATTCCGGCAGTTCATCTCAGGCTCCAAGCTGGCACGTCCTGCCATATCTTGGAGAACAGGCCTTTATGGCCACAGAGCTGGCCCAGTGATCCCCGCGAAGATACACCAGGGTGAAGTTCCAACGTGCAATAACAGACTGGAGACTCCTGTTCATCTCCTGTGCGTCTCTGCCCTCTTCTGCCCTCAGGTGATGGCTGACTGGTGTGGCCAACTGTCAGCTGACCTCACAAACCCTCCCGTTTCTTTAGCAACTGGAACAGCCACCACATGGGGACATCTGGATGGAGCCACTCTGAGTGTCAGCCCTTCAAAGATGCCGCTGGGGTCTCCAGGCTCAGGGGCTCTGGCTCTGTCTGTGGTCTCCTGGACAGTGCAAAGCAGCCCCACTACCCCTTACCTTCTCCAGGGAAAGGCTCATCTTCTGTTTTGGGCATAAGAGTTAGGACAGTTGACTTAGCTTTCAGCAACTCATAGGGGAATTGCAAACCTATCATATTCCCAAATATGGACCTGATCCCTCGGCAATGGGCTTGAGCAAAGGACCGTCTGAGCTGGTGGCTTGAGGTAAGAACTGATTTTCTGAAGGAGCCGGATGCCCAGGCTACTAGCCAGGTGATCTCAAACAAATGACTTGGATGACTATAGTACTTCTCTCCTGAGATTGCTGCAGTTATTAAAATGAGTCATCACGTGGCTGTCACCCAGAACTGTGCCTGGCACATAGACCCAGTTTAGTCGCTGCACGCTTGCTGTGGACTGTGCGAGCCCCTTGCACTGTGGCGTCCCCAAATTTCACACGACCGTAAGTGACTTCCCCACACTCCCACAGCAAGTAAGCATTCAGCACTGGGAGTCTTCCCCACCTCTCACCTTCAGCGAGAAACACACTCATTAAGAATTTGGAAAATATGGAAAACAACATATTCTATCCCCTATGACCCCTCCTCTCCTCTCCCTGAGCCTCTGAGCCACCTTCACTCTCGCCAGAGCTCTGCAGTGCCCTTCTGACCGGCCACCTGCCCTAGTCTCATCCTACAACATTCCGTTTTCTATTCGGCAGCCAGAGAAGTCTTTCTAAAATGTACAGCAAATCCTACGGACCCTGATTAAAGCCACTGTTGGCATCCTGTGACGATGAACAAAATGCAAACCTGTGTCCTGGCTGCCAAGGCTTCACGCGGCCTGGCCCTGTCTGCCCCTGCTCTCCTCGCAATGAATCCCCGGGCCCAGCCTCCAAACGTACATTCCAGGAGAGCAGGGACCCTGTTTGTCTTGTGAGTACACAATGCTGTATCCCATTGCCTGGCCCGTGGTAGTTACAAAACAATTACTTCCAAAATAAATGAATGATTTGAATCCATGTAAACTAACTCTACTGCATTGCACCATTGCACAGAGCGAACAGGTGCTAATGGAAATAAATCACGTCCACTAAGCTCACCTTGGTCTCTCCCTCTGACCTGGGAGCCAGTGGGCCCAGCGGGGTGAGGAAGAAGTTTATCCACTGCCAGGCTGAGTCTCCAAGGGCCCAGGTGGCAATGAATTCAGCCAGTCAGGCTGTGGGCTGCACAGAGCCAGGGGTGCCACTGATCCTGAAGTTTTTAGCTGGGACAGAACAGCAGCCCTGGACCCCCCAAGCTGCTCCCTCAGCCTGGGCCAGGCCCCACGGTGCCTCTATGCCTCGATTAGTCTCCTCCTTGAGAATTCTCAGACCAAGAAACCAGGGACCAACACGAATGGCCACCACCTGGGGAGGAAAGAGGATGGAGAGGCAGATGGGGAGGGGAAGACCTTGGTCCCATCAACACAGCTTTCAGTCTTGTCTCCACTGCTTCCTGGCTGTGCGCCCTGAGCCCACCACTTTTCTGAGCCTCGAGCTCTCAGCGCATAGAGATCTCAGAGCATCTGGCCGAGCAGGACTGGACTCTGCACGGCAGGGCTGATCGTGACGCACGTGCCCCTGGCAGACTCAATAGCACAATTCTCACAGAGTGGGCGCATCCTCCTGTCCCTTTATTTGCTGTAATGATACGTGTGAATGACCATTGTTCCTTCTTGCAGATGAGACCACGGGTAGCCCAAAGAGGTTCAATGGCTCCCAAGTCCCCCAGCTGTGGTGGTGAGACAGCGGCTAATCCCGGCCCTACAGCTCCCACCAGCCTGTGGTGGTGCCCAGAGGCCATTGGGGCAGAGGAGCCAGAGACTTTGATCTTCGAGGCTCAGTAACATGCTCCGGGACCCTGGGCAGTTCCCCAGGACCAGCCCTCTCTCTGTGCCCACCCCACTCCCCAATGCCATCCAGGCGGCTCTGTGGGGTCTGTCCGAGAGCCTAAAATTGGGATGGAGAGGAGGTGGGACTCCTCCTGAAAGCCAAATCCCCACCTCGTAACTGAGCTTGGCTGTCAAGCCAAAGCCTGACACTAAGTCTGAAAACCTGGGACGGTGCTGCTGACAGGCCCGATGACAGCCCAGCTGGGAGCTCGGCTATATTTAGCTGCAGGCTTGACCTGAGATGCTATCAGGAGCAGATCTGCAGCAGCCTTGGGGAGCAGGAAGGGAGGCAGCCGAGGGGAGGCTGCACCCCAGCTGTGCACCCTCAGTTAGCTGCTTGGGGAATGCTTCCACTCCCCAAACACTTGGCTTCCAATGTTAGGAGGGTCTTGTAATTTGCCCATCACTTTTGGCCTGAGAGCAATAGCCGGCATAGCAACCTTGTTAGGAGGTAGAAGCTAAAATCAATCCGTTCTGTTTGCAGCAGGAGGAATTTCAGCACAAAGGAGTAAAGAAACATGTCCATGGCTCACAGGGCCATCTTCCTTCCGCATCCCCGGGTGCTGACAGCACCGTGAGGGAGTCTAGTGGACCGGCGTTTGCAGAGTGCTTTGTGGGGAACAGAACTCGGGTTGTTCGGCAGCACGGACCCAAATCCTCCTTAGTGATGCTTCCTGCCTCTTAGAGTTTTTGAAAAGATTGAATGAAATAGAACATGAGAAGTATGCAGCATGATAAATGCCATGACTTTTTCTCCCTTCCCTCGAGCCTCCTAATCCTACGAGGCAGTTTTAATAGATTTATCCCCATTCTGCAGATGAAGAAACTGAACCCCAACACTCCAAAACGTGACTTACCTGAGCTCTCAACCAGGCAGTATCTCGGCAATATCTGTGTTGCAGACACATCAATGTTTCCCATCTCTGTGGCTGACCTCACTAAATAGTTCAAGAAAATGGGGGTGGGGGACTAATTTCCCAGAAGTGATCTTACCTCTGCTCTTTGAAGTGTCACAAAATTGGCCTGAGACTGCTCCTGTCAGCAGCCCCACCTCAGGCTACTAAGAGCACTTTTAGCACCTGATTAAAAAGGGGGCCTTGTTTCCTGAGCAATTACCAGCCTGCATCTCATACTCTCATCCCGAAGGCAGGATGGAGAAGGATGGCCAGATGCTCCCGGGACCCTGTCAGAGCCACAAAGGAGGACACAGTGACAAATCCTACTTGCGTGCAGCTCCCACCATCCTGGCTCAAGCCGTGCCTGGAGCACTCCACATGCAGGGGCGGCCCAGCCAGGCTGAAGTGCCCTTCAGGGTGAGCTCCTGTCACAGGCTGTGACCGGCTGCTGGGGGATTTGGAAACAAAGCACAGGGAAGAAGGGGCCAGTCTGACTTACAGTTCTCCCGCAGGGATGTCAGCCTTTCAGCTCTGCTTGAGAACATGTTAACCTCCCAATATATTAAAAGGAAATAGAGACCCGAGAGATGACCTCTTGACCACAGTCCTATGGCCAGGAGCACAGCAGAGAAGGGACTCCAAGCCAGGGCTCTGCCCTAAACTGCACCTGCACTCTGCCATCGGCCATGGAGTGCCCTGTGCTGCCTTCTCAGAGAAGCTGGAGGCTGCGTCCACCCAGGCCCTTCCCCTCTGGTCTCACCATCAGCAACTGGGAGCCCAAGAAGGGTGCCTTGCCCTGAGGGTGGCTGAAAAGACCAGTCCCCACTCCCCAAAGGTGCCCTTGCTGGCACTGGGCTCTGCACTCTCCACCTGGCGTCTGACGTGACCAGGCAGGCTTTGCGCACGTGGGGCTCCATTTCCTACAGCTCGCAGTGGCAGGGACCCACAGATGGAAACGTCCAATGCTGCCGAAGATGTGATCAAACAGGCATGCCAACTCATTGCTGGTTGTGGTGAGAAGCAATTTGGCAATATGTGTGCACAGAGAGCCTAATAATGTATACCTCTTTGACCCAGTCATGACACATCTGCAAATACACTGTAGGCGATAGGTCTAAATAAGTCTTACCTATAAAAATCTTTATCATGGCATTTTGTAAAGAGTCAAATAACATCAAAGGCCCATAATATAAATATGAACCCATTAATATTTATACTATGTGTTTCAGAAGCATTCATAGTAACATGAAATTCTTTTTATAAAGTTTAGTGACAAAGTTATGAAATTATCCAAATGGTGTGGTAATAGCCATGTGAAGAAAATAAGAAGTAAAAAATGTTAAATAAACCAATGAATGAATTGGTATTCAAATGACACAAGAGATTATGAGCAGAGTTTTTGTTTTTGTTTTTTATTAACAGTCTTTATTTTTTTAGACTAGTTGGAGGTCCACAGTAAAATTGAGCAGAAAGTGCGGAGATGTCCCCATAGGCCTGCCCCACACATGCACTGCCTGCCCCATCGTCAACACCCCTGCCTGGGGTTTTCCCCCGCTGTCTTGTTTTTCACCACATAATTGTCTAGAATGAGAAAAATACACGTATTAGGAAAGAAGGAAGAAAGGAGGGAGGAGGAGAGGCAAGAAGAGGACCCTGTCACCCCCGAATAAGACACAGACAGGTTCCTGTCCCTTTTAGCTTTCCCACACTCCTTGCTATTTCGCCAGCTGTTGGGCTCCTCACCAGGTTGAGCATGTGGCCTCATCCCTGTCTACATGTGCTCTCCCGGGAGGGCAGGCCATGCCAACACCCCAACCCTCCTGCACGCGCCAGACCCCAGCCGCCTCTGCAGGAATTCTCCTGGGCCACCTCCCCCACGCCCTGTACCTCAGGCAGGTGCTCCCTCTGACGGGGCGGAGCCCTCTCCCGCCTGCAGCCACAGCGGGGAAAGGGCTCTCTGGCTTCAGCTCCTTCCCCAGGCCTGCAGGGTCCACGGCACAACCTGCAGGGTCGGCCACCCACCAGCAGGGGGCAGTGTGCGGAGCCCAGGCGGGACCCGCCCGAGCCTGCGCATCTTAGGGTCCCTGGTGCCCCGAACCCGGGGGCACAGGAACACTGGCTGCATGAGGGGTGTGTCCACAGGCCTATGCTCAGCACCCTCAAGAGCTTTACACAGGGAACCGGGTTTTCCCAGGCTGCGATGGTGGAGTCCGCACACGCCAGATCACCCGCAGGAGCAGGGTTCGTCGTCCCCCGCTGTGGTCTCCTGCGGGCTGCTCCCACCAAACTGTGCGGCCTAGGAAAGAGTCCGGGATTGGGGTTTGCCATCCCACCCCGGGTAACCTCGGGCAAGGCCCCTGAAAACCTTACATTAAGTATGGAGCTAAGGGCTTCCTATACGTTGTCTTTACTTAGCACAGACACAGAAATGCCAGGTCGATATTGTTACACCCACTTTCTCAGTAAGACAACTGAGGGAGAGGGAGGATAAATAATTTGCCCACACCCACATAGCTAGTAAGAGGCCAGACTGGGATTTGAAACCAGATGCCAGGTCTTTCCTCTCCTCTGACCGCCTCTCAGTCTGTCGTCGAGGAGGGCGGGAGGCACCAGGCAGCCAACATTCCCTAAAGGAGGTGGGAAACATCCCTGAGGTCACAGCCCTGCTTTAAGTCTTGCTCTCTTTCAAGCCCCGCAGCTCTGCAGGTTTCCTCTGGGCTGACTCAGCATTTCAACAGCAATTACTATTAAAATAGCTCATCAAGGCTGTGTCCTGGGTTTGTGGCTTTATCCTGCTCCAAATTAAAACTATGGTCAATGGCAGCTGGTTGTCTGGTAGACGCAGTTCTCGCTGATGCCCTTGGTGGTGGAGACGTCTGTTTATGTCTGACTTGCCTGGTTATGCAATCCTTTGTTTTAAAGAGTTCTTCCTCTTTGGCAAAATTGAGAATCTCTCACCCTAGTCGATGGGGTTTTTGTTTGGGGTTGTCTCCTCAGGTGGGGGATTCTTCATGTGTTTATTGGCCAAATCAACTCTAACTTATGTGAAAGGCTTGTCTGCATGGTGTGTATGCCGTTGCTCCCATCCGTGGCTCTCCACGCCCCTTGCAGTGAAGTTATAACGGAAGCAGGGAACAGACCCTTCCAACACCCCCGGCCCAGGCTCTTGTCTTTACAGACCCTGCACTCTCCGGGGAAGGAGTTCACGGGGCATCTGGATTCGCAGTCAGGACCCCAGGCTTGAGTTCCAGCTGCCCTCTGGGCTCAGAGCCTCACCTGTGGAACATGAGGGCAGAGCAATGTAACGCATGAAAACGCTTTGCTGAGCCTAGTGGTTGCAGAATGCTCTGGAGGTCTGGTAAACACAGCTTTCTGGGCCCACCCCCGAGTCTCTGGTTCAGTGGAGCCTGGGAATCTGCATTTTTAACAAGCTTCAAGGTACTGATCTGCTGGCCCGGGACTCACACTTACAAAACTTGTTAGAACTTCTCAAAACTTAGCCCAAGGAGAACTTCTGGTTAAGAGTGAAGCGCCATCGTTAGGATGAGGCAGGGCAGTGGGTCCCACCCAAGGGAAGCCGACCCCACGCCACCATTGTGCACACTTCAAGGTAGTGCTTCCTGACTCCAGATACGCCAGGTGCTTGTTTACAAACAACAACAGAGGGCCCTGACCCAGACTTACCGGATTAGAAGTTCCTGGGGAGATACCTGGTAATCTGCACTGTGACAAGGCTCCATAGACGTTTGGGAGATGCTGCAGCTTCACCACTAGTTCCGGAGTGAAAAAAAACTGTATGGGAAACAAATGTTCATGTCTCCTCCGAGTGGGGACATGGGTAAGAAGCAACAGCATCGTTTCCGAGAAGAAGAGGGATCCTGCAGCCTGGAAACGAATGCCTTATGAGGCAGGCCCGGAAGCGAGGCCTCCGTGAAACATTTCTGGTGGCATCAGGAAGCAGGACCCGAAGAGGACTCCACAGTACAGCCGCGTCGTCAGCACCAGGAGGAGTCTGCCTGCAGCAGGACATCCACCCACGGCTCCGCAGGCACCCGTGTCCCTAAGCTGACCCTAAGGGATCCTACGAGGAGGAAAGCATAGCATTCTTGAAAGCAGGGGTCACCCCTGGCCTGGTTGCACCTCAGATTCCCCTGGGAGGCTTCGTAACCTCTCCCAGGGACGGAACATTGCCCCAGACCCATTCAGTCAGAAACACAGAGCTGGGACGCATGTCAGCAGGGTGGAGTGCCCCACAGGGCATGGAGCACAGTTGCAGCCAGGAAGGGGGAGAGGCCACGCAGCCACAACCCCCAGGTCTCGCCCTTGGTCATATGTGCCCATCCTATCTGTGTGGAACAGGCAAGGACAGTGACCAAGTGCATGGCGTGTCCAGCATGAGGGCTCTCTTAAAATAAAACCCCATCCATCCAGTCATGCTCGGATGCTTCTTTAAAAGCTATTTTTGAAAAGATGCTCAACATCATTGATGGGAAATGCAAATCCAAACCACCATTAAGATACCAGCGCACACCCATGGGGGTGGCCGCTGTCAGAACAGAAAACAACAACTGTCGGCAAGGACGTGCAGAACCGGGAACTCCTGCGCACTGCTGGTGGGGATGGCAACGGCCCAGCCACTGTGGAAAATGGTATGGCATTTCCTCACAAGGTCAGACATAGACCTACCGTATAATCCGGCAATCCTACTTCTGACTACAGACACACAAAAAACAAAAGCAGGGACTTGAGCAGATATTTGTGCACCAATGTTGGTAGCAGCATTGTTCATAGCAGCCTAGCGGTGGAAACAACCCAAATGTCTATCAGCAGCTAGATGGAGAAACGAAATGTGGTCTCCGTACAATGGACTGTGACGGAGCCTTACAAAGGAAGGATACTCTGACACACATCCAATGTGAACCTTGGGGACATTATCCTAAGTGAAATAAGTCATCGCAGAAAGGCAAAGAAAGTATGATTCCACTTACATGCGGTTCCTAGAGTAGTGAAATTCAGAGACAGAAAGTAGATGGTGGTTGCCAGAGGGGGTGGGGTGGAGAAGGAGAAACAGAGTTGCTGTTTAATGAGGGCAGAGTTTCACTTTTGCAAGATGAAAACAGTTCTGAAGTTTGGATGGCACAATGATGCAAATGTACCTAACACTGCTGAACTTTACTCTCTGTACTTAAAAATGATTAAGACAGTAAATTTTATGTTATGTGCATTTTACCACAATTGAAGAAGAAAATCACAACCTAAAAGAACGTTATGGAAACAACTAAGGTGCCTTTCACGATAAAGTAGGCTTTATTTGAACCAAGTGTTGGCGTCAGGGCTGGGGCTGAGGGTGTGAGGCCTAGTGTGTCAGTCTTCATATTCCCAAACACAGAAATAATCTGCTAGGAAACAACTGTAAGCAAAGAACGTTGGTCACAGAAGTCTGTGTGTCAAAGCCAGGCACACATTTACGATTTGCTTCATTTATTCATTCCTCTTCCTCTACAGACAGTTGCGGGCGCCGGGCCTGGGCCAAGGAGAGGCAGAAGGATCAGGGTACAGGCTCCCGCCGGCAGGTCTTTTTGGAGAGAAGTGGCCCAGTCTCAGGAAAGAAGCAGAAGTGAGGGAGAGAACCAGAGAGAGGGAGACCCAGCAACCTTTCTCAGGTAGTGGCGGAGCAGCTGAAGAGAGGGCAGGTGGAGGAAGGGCCCTTCGGGGCCTCGTGCTGGGCGTGGTTTTGGGAGGCCTAGCCGTACCTGCTTCCCACCTGTAGCCCCAGCCCCTGGCACACAGTGGGGACCCAGCAAATGCTGACTTGTGACATGTCAGGGAGGGGCTGAGTTTGCGAGACATCCTAAAGGGCTGCCCGATCTCAGCCCGGGGATGAGTTTAAAGTGCAGACCTTCACCCAGGTCTGGGAGGACTTGTTCCTCTCCTCTTTTGGGGACAGCCCCTCTGCTGGCCATGGCCTTCCAAGCCAGCGATGGATCGTTTTCATTGATTCAGATTGAACAGCAAGACGGACTGGATCCAATTTCTGATCAGCTTCATTTCTCAGGCTGCTCAGGGAAGGTGAAACCCACTGACTGCCCCTGCTTCACAACGCGAGGGGCGTTGTGTTCCCCTTGCAGAGAGATGGGAGCTCTTGAGGGTAAAGACTCATTTCACGCGGATCATTGGCTGCCTTGTTGTAGGTGCTTAATAAATATTCAATCATAACCATCTTAATTACTGGATTACATCATGTCTGTCTTAGGGTAGGACATAAATAAGTAATGCCATGATAATAATGAGGCCCTAACGGAGAGTTGCTCGGTTTGAGTTCCCACAACCATGCAGGCGATTTTAATAAATGTAGGTGGATTTCATATTTCGTGGAGAAGTATCTGCTCATAGCAGGTACACGTTTCTGAAGATAAGCCTTATTTAGTACTAATGCAAGCAGAACACTTTGAGGTTTCCTGTTTTATGTCCTCTTGCGACCAAATTCAATTCAAGGTGGGATTCAGTCCTCCACGTGTCTGAGAGTGTCCACAGCAGTGTCAAAGAGGGGACAGTGCTGGGCGTTGGGGGGTCCAGCACTCTGGCTGGCTTAAGGTGAGACAGAGAGGCAGGTTGGTGTGGTCCAGTGACACCTGCCCAACACAGCTGAAGCCGGGGATGGAGCGGCAAGTGCGAAGTCTCTGGCAGGGCAGCTTCTGTAAACGAACAGAGACAGCAGTTACTCTGGAGGGCAGGAGGGCCCAGGCCCCGTCCACACGGCAGCCCCACACAAGTCCTGCCCCTGCCCCACACGGGAATGCCACCCAGTGGTACCCGAGCTCCCATTTTAAAAAGCCAGAAATGCAGCTATCACTGCAAAATCAAGCTATCTTGATTTTTAAATGCTGCTAATCAATTTGAATTATTTTAGGACGAAACACACCTGCAGGTTTTGGGCCCACATCTGGCCCTGGGCTGCACCAGGCAACACTGGCATTTGGAGCACGCGGTTATGTGCCGGGCCCTCCGTGAAAGCCTGGAGGGGCAAGGGCAGGAAAGCCCCTGGCCTAGCAGTTGGGCACCCAGCTCTGGCTCCGGCACCAGCTCTGTTACCCACCGGACCCGCCATGTGACTTGCCGTCAGTCTCCAAGCCCCTGCTCCCCACGCTGGAAAGCGGGGAGGGTGGGCAAGGGGATGAGGAGGCTGCCAGGACTGTGCTGGAAACCAGTGCACCACACGGTGACTGGAAGCCCCCTGCAGAGGCGACAACACCACGCCCCTCAGAACAGGAACTAGTAGATGCCCAAGAAGTCACGTGAATGCCTCACAGCTCCCTGAATTCTGGCCTCTGGAATTCTCTGGAAGCTTCTGGAAGCAGAGCTAGTCTTGTGGAGTTAAGGCCTGAATGTCAGATACTGACCCCAGGGGAAGACAATGACCTGCAAACCTACTCATCTGAGAGTGCATGGTCTGGCCTGCCCTGATCTTACACAGCACCAGAGCCAGGCCTGGTCCCACTGCAAGTATCTATTTCCCACTCTGTGCTTAATCCTGGCAGGAGAACAAAGAGGAACCTCCTCTGGGGAGCTGAGGTGTGTGGGACAGGGGTGGCCTTGACACACTCCGTTCGCCAACAGGAAACCCAGCAGCTCTGACCAAATGGCAGGTCTGTGAGCTGGGTGGCCCATCCGTAGGCCTGAGTACCCGCACCTCCCTCCTGGGGCCCGAGCTGACCCTCTGAAGCAAAGACAATGCCTACAAAGGAACCTTGGGACCTGCAAGTCTCCAGGAAACAGCTCCTTGGCCCAGACACGGTCACCAGCCACAGCACTGGCCACTGGGGAATGACCACTCACTGGTCCTTGGGAGAAAGTGTAATAGGCAGTTCTGGGCTTCCAAGAGAGACTCTGCTCACTGGGGTATTGTTTAAGCCCTATTATTCCATACGTCCACTCTAGGGGCGTTAACATCCCGGGTGAAATTAGCCACTCGCCTCCGTGTGGTTCCAGCAGGAAAGTCTCAGGGAGCTGTGTAGGGTGAGGAGTGGGAAGTGTCCCCTGTCAAAAGTAGGACCGGGTGTTCTTCACCCTGCTGCAAAGCACCTTAATGAAAACTGCATTAGTATCTTCTTAAAGGAGGAATCAACACTCATGCATATGTATTCTACTTACAAAACTGTATTTGTGGTTTTAGGTATTTTTTTCCTTTAACACTTGGCAATATAGTATTTGAGACTTTTTAATATAAATATATTTTTAATTTTTTTCTTTACGTGAAAATATGTTTTTACATTAACATATAAACTCTGCTTTTACTTGCTTACTTAACAAGCTACTATAAATATTTTCCCCTATTTTAATATTTTAATCTTTAAGGGCAGCCTTAGGCAACCAACCTCTAAAGTTGGATGTTTAATTGTTTTTGATGTTTCATGTACTTGCCAATATTTGCAGAGATGTTGGGCTCCCTGAGGCCACATTATATCAAATAACCCTAAGTGAGGTTACCAGACAGACTGGAGTCTGCAGGATGGCCACCTCCTCTGCCATGTGGCCCGAGGGACGGTCTCAGATCTCACCCTGGCTCCCACAGGGCCCCACCCACACTCTCTGCCTCCCTGGCTGCAGCTCTCTGCTGCCTTGGGGCTCCCAGCTCCCTGGCAGCTCCCCTGACCCTCTCTTTCTGTCCTCCCTGCCCCTGGGAATTTTCCATTTTCCATTTTTTTAAATTATGGAACATTTCAAACGAATACAAAAGTTCAGAATATGGCATATAACAAATGCCCAACTTCAAAAATATTGCTTCACCTAGGCCGCAACCCGTTTCCCCATGCACTGCACCGCTCTGAAGCCCCAGGTGCCGTGTTTCATTCCCAAATACCAGTGTGGGTCTCTCTGTACAATAAGGCCTCTTTTCTCAACATGATACTATTATTGTGCCTAAAATGCTGGCAGTGATTTCTCAATATCATCAATTACTCAGGCAGTGTTCAAAGTTCCCTAGCAGTCTTACAAATGTTTGCAAGACACAGTTTGTTGGGATCGGGATGCAAAGAGGGTGGGCATGTGGCACTTGGTCAACATGTCTCCAGCACCTTTAAAATGACAGGTCTCACCTGCCTTGTTTTCAACAACTTATTTGTTACAGAAATCGGTTCCTGTTCTGCAGAGTTGTCCACAAGTTTGTCCGGTTTTCCCAGATTTTGCTGATTGCTCCCTGGCGGCATCACTTACCGCTTCCTCCGTTTCTGTTCTTCCTGTAGTCAGGTAGTTAAATCGGGTTCAGAGACTCCTTCTGATTGACGTTTGGTGTTTCAGCAAGAACACTTCCTGAGAATTTTCACAGGCAGCCCTTGGCAGTCATCATCCCAAGCCATGGTTTCACGGGGGTTTGAAAACCTTTGATAGTCTAGTTCCGCCTTCCTGCTCTGTCAGGGAAAGCTTCCTTCACTGTCTCTTGGTGCCTGGGATTGTTTGGCTCAGTTCATAGGGAGATCAAGTGTAGTCCCCAACCCTGTGCCACTTTTCAGCAGAATGGAGCTGCTTCTGGCATCCGCCAAAGGACCTCAGAGCGCTATTTGGGTTGTTACTTTCTCAGTATTGTTATGAACTCGTGAGTTAAACATATTCAGTGTTCTTTATTCATTGTGGCTTTTATTCATACTGATGTACAAGCCACTCCACCTTCCACTAGCGGGGCCCTCTGTAAGTCAGCTCCTTAGTTTGAACATGATCCCAGGAGTTTTCTGGCATGCCTTTCTGGCATGACAAAGTGTTCCAGACTCTTCTTATGTATTTTCTGTCCTTTTTAATGAGAAATGGTATTTAGAGACAAAAATACAGGAGCAAACAATGTTCATTGCTATCACATTGGCTATTATCAGTTAAGAAATAATTTTCTTTTTTAAGAGAAAGTAATCAAGAGTTTATATTGATATTCAAATACAGGAGTATAGGGCTTTACTTAACATTTTGATATATTTGCATCTCTTTTCTCTAACACTAAAAAATTTTGCTTTCAAATGACATTAACATACTTACTAATTTGCTTTATCTATGTCTACCTATAATACTCAGACGAGTTTATTTAATAGTTAATTTTATGTTAGGGTATATTTATATTATGAATTAAATCAAAATACTAAATTTTAAAATCACTTGATATAATTCTGCTGTGTGAAATTATGCCACCCACACATTAAGTTCATTTTCATTTCGCTCTCAATTTTAGGAACTGCCTTTTTTAAAACCTGGATTTAATTTAGTTTTAAAATTCTATAAAGTGCTTGCATGGGTCCAAGTCAAATCAACCCAAAAAAGGGCGGATTCAGAGAAGTCTGGCTTCTATTCCTAATCCCAACAACCTGTTTCTCCTTCCCCATAGGCAACTTTTTAAAAAATTTATTCTATTTTCTTTTCATATAAACAGATACATATAAATACACGTATATTTGTAGTCTCACGTATTTGAGTGACTAGTGAACATTCCGTACCCATGTTTCTCCTCCGTGTCCTGAGAATTACTCCCTGCATGGACAGACGGACATCCCTGGTTCCTTTCTACAGTCACCCAGTGCTCCATAGTGAGCAGGTGCCCAGCTTCTTGGCCCTCCACGAGCTACCTCCTCAGCCCCAAGCCACCAAGTTTTTCAGTCGTTGCAGACCTGCTATTTCTCTCCAGCCCTGCCACGATAGAGCCAAGGCGACCATAGCTATGACAAAATACTGTCATTGGCCTGTTGTACCTATGCATGTGTGTCCACCTGTGCTAAGCACTTGCCTCAAACGCCAAGGGAGGGGCCAGCCATCAGCGTTTTCCGTTCCAGGGCGTTTGAGAGCCACTGCCTGAGACAAGCCCACCACTCTGAGGCGGAATGGCAAGGAGAGGGGCAGGGCGGGAAGAAGCCCCCAGCGGGGTCAGCGTCGCCTGCTCATTCCCTGCGCATTAGGCACAGGACAAGGCAGGCAAGAAGCAGTGCTCTAGGGGTTGTGTTCTGGGGGAAGGGAGTGTATAGGCAGCATGAACCTATGAGCAAAGAAGTGAGAGGGTTTCTGGTGGTGACCAGGGCCATGAAGGATGCAACAGGGGCATGACAGAGGCCAACTGGGGTCAGGGTGAGGGCCTCCAGATGGGGTGGCCAGGAAAGGCCTCTCTGAGGAGGTGACACTTGAGCTGAGGCTTGAATGTCAAGAAGGAAGCAGCAGTGTAAAGATCAGGGGCAGAGAGCTCCAAGCAGAGGGCCAGTGCAAAGGCCCTGAGGCAGAATGGAGCCTCATGCACAAAGACGGGCAAGGAGGCCAGTGTGGCTGGAGCTGGGGGTTCTTACCTTGGTCCCCCTCTGGGGCTACAGCAGCCCTGCCACCCCTGCACCAGAAGTGGATGTGGGACAGACAATGGGGAGGAGAGCTGGGGTGCTTGGTGCTCCAGCCCTGCCTGTAGAGCCCCTTCCTCCACAGCCAGGCTTGTGGGGTCCCTCCACAGCCTCTCCAGTTCTTCCAGGCAGGCCCTGCTTTCGCCACACATAGTGTTAGGGCACCAGGGAAAGTGTGGACTGAGGAGACAGAGACCTGACTCTGAGACCAGCTCGGCTGCCAATTATGTAACTTGAGGCAAGAGATTTTACCTCTTTGAGCTTGCTCTGTATCTGGAAATGGCGCTAAGAACGTCTGCCCCCGGAGTGGCTGTGAGGATCGAATGCGCACTGTGTGTAAGATGCTAACCCCGCGTCCAGCTTCTAGTGGGCACTTGCAAAACGGTAACACTCAGTATTTTTTCCTTCATTCTTAATTTCTTACTGCCTGATAGTGTCTAGACAGTGGTAGAAGCAAATGGCAGCAACACCAGTGACCTAGGAACAGTTGCCCCAGCTCCTACTTAACGTCTGAACGCAGAGCAGGTGCCGATGCAGAAGTCGAGACCCCCTCCCCGCCGGCGCCGCAGCCCGATCCCCAGGCGGTCCTGGCGCGGCGGAAGGGCCTGCAGTGAGGGCAAGGGTGCATGGCCCGGGCCACAGCCAGCCCTGCGCTGGCCAATGGACATGCAGTGTGTCATTTTAAATTTCCTAGCAGCCAAATTCCAAAAGCAAAAACAAACCTGTAAAAATAAACTTTAATAAAATGTTTTATTAAGCCCAAAATATGCAAAGTATTATCATTTTGACAGGTAGTCAATATAGAATATCACTGAGATATTTTACAAGGTTTTCTTTGTATCAAGTCTTTGAAATCCAGGGTGCATTTTACGCTGACAGCGCGTCTCAATTCTGACGAGCCGTGCTGCAGGCACTCAGTAACTAGCTGGGGTTGGTGTCCATGAAGTGGATAGAGTGGCTCTAGTGCAGAGGCCAGCAAATCCAGCCAGCCCTCTGTGTCTGTACAGCCCTGTGATCTAATGCAGTTTGTGCATGTTTCAATAGTTGAGGGAAAAAATCAAAACAAAATATTTGGGACATGTGGAAATTATATAAAATCCAAATTTCTGAATTTAAACTCTGAAATTAAAAGTTTTATTTACAGTGTTCGCCACTCCTATTTGTTTAGAGTGTCTCTAATTGCTTTCCTGCCACCATGGCAGAGCTGAGCAGTTGCAACAAAGACTCTGGCATGCAGAGCCACAAACTCCTGCAGAAAAGTTGGTCAGCAGTGCCCTGTAGAGTAGCTGCACTCAACCTGGTCTCCAGGCACGTCTGTGGGGATAACAAGCTGCATAGATCCAGCTCCACTGGGAGACAGACCTCCCAGCTGGTCACCCTGGCTTTGTTGTATTTGGTAGCGTTTTAATAAACTGGATTGACTTCATTTCACAGTGAAGGTTCTGTTTCTTTTGTTTAAGCCTTTTATTGTAAAGTCCTAAGCAAAGAATCCTAAAGGAAAGGCCTTGAGGAGAGGCCCCTGGCCAGGGTGGCCTCGGGTAGCTGTGACAGTCGCCATCCTGGCAGCAGGCTGGCCAGATGGAGAGGACAGTAGCCCTACAGAAGGGGCCTTGGTGACCTGCATCTGTGGGCTGTTTTCAAGCTGTGAGCTACAAACAGTGCCCTCCTTCCATAAACCCAGCCCCTCTGAGCCAGGTATTGGACGGGCATCAGCAGGCAGCATCCCTCTGGTTGGCACCAGCCCAGTGCTCCTGGAGGAGGGCTCCGACCGCTCCGACCCTCAGCAGGTGAGCCATCCAGCTAGGCCTGAGCCCCAGAGCACACTTCTCCGGTGACACCCATCTTGCCATCAGCCCTGGGGACACCCATGTACTGTGCCCACACTGGAACACAGAATCCCCACAGTTCCCATAGCAAAACAGCAGCTGAGGAGGGCCCTGGCACACTGTGGGTTGAAGGAGGCTGCGTCCTGAACCCAGTCTGGTGGAGTGGTGAGCTGGGGGCCTAAGGAAGACAAACTGCTGGACAGGCAGGTGGGCCAACCCTCTCTGCATCCTCAGTGCCACTGTTAGCTGCGTGGCATCCCGGGACCTCTGCCAGCCTCAGTTTCCTCCTCTGTAAAGAGGACACATTAGATGCTGTCATACAGGGACAGAATGAGGGTTCTGCGGAACTAAGCACAGAAAGTGTTTTCCTGGCACATAGTGGGTACTCAGGAAATATTGGGTCCCCTTGTCTTGTCTTTCCTTGGCTCCCTGACAGGTAGCAATTCATGGGGACAGAACTGAATCATGCCGGGACAAAAGATCAAGAATGTACAGTGCAGAGATTCACTTACGCAAGGACTCTGCAGCGGCCGAGCAAGCGTGCTGGGGGAGTTGACGGGCATGTTCATGCTGCCACTGCTCTGATTATTATTAATATTATCAAGCCAGGGAAGTGCGCCAACCTCCTGAAGAAGTTTACAGAAACAACTTGTAAAGAAAGCTGTGCCCTAGTGCAGAATGTCCCCCTGCAAGGAGACGTAGCCATATATAACCAGGACACAGGGGTGGAAGAATCAGGTGAGTGGCCTCATGTTATTTGCAAGGATGTGAGCTTCTGATGCCCAGAACCAGAAATTGGCCTGCAGGACCCATTCTGCCTTGCCCTCATTGCCAGCTTTAGAACATTTCTAATTAATACAGAACATTTCTAATTTGTTGCAAAATTAAGTTAGCAATCACCATGTGCATCGCGGTGCTAGCTAGACCATTTTTACCCACGCTGTTAGGCAGATGTGCTGCCCTCACGATGTTTCAGAGCCCTTGCTGAGGGTTGTAGCCAGTGAAGTCCCTGCGAGGATGGGACACGGTGAGCACACTGCCTGAGGACAGCCTTATTTATGCTCTTGCAGAGTGTGCAAGCGGCCTTGTTTGTCTGGACGGCCAGGGAGCGCGCTGGCTCACATAGCACCCGCGGTTCCACATTTAGAATTGTGTCTTCATTCACATTCTTTCCATGCAGCTCACAGCTCCTGCACTGGCAGAGAGTGGTCACTTTTCCTAGGCCAGTCACCTGGACAGATGCAGCCCCAGGCCATGCAGACCCTGAGTTCTTGGTCTAGAGCCTGAGCTGAGCTCTCTGGCTGTGTTTTCTTGCTGGGGGTGGTCCACACCAGTGTACCCACTGTAACTGGTGCGGATGCAGGGGTCTGTAGCATGGGACAGGTGGAGGCATTTTCCGGGAGAAAGCAGATTCTGCAGGGGTCAGCAGTGCCCAGGCCACGCTGAGGGTTGCCTGCCCACAGGACAGGCCCTTGCTGGGCCAACTGTGTTTTATTATTCTCCCCTGACCCCTTCTGCTGACATCATGGACAGTGCGGCCTGTGTCGCCTGGCCCCTTGAATGTTCCCCTCGTCATCCTCATCTTCAAGGTGTTCCTTGCTTGATCAACCACTCCCAGCAAACACCATCAACTCCTGCCACTTCTAACATCCCAAACAAGACGTGAGGTCATGTTCTCCACCTGGGAAGCATTAGGAGTGGGCTGGGGGAGAAAGGTACCGAGGAGGGCGGAAGGCAAGTGAGGAAACTCGGGGCCCTGCCGAATCTTTGGGCTCATGTGACGTACGCCCCGAAGTAACCTCCTCCACAAAGTGAGACTCAGTGATGCAACATCTCCTAACATCTGGGACAGAGTGCTTGGGGTCAAACAGATGACACATGAACTCGGCATCAATTTCTTTCAATGTATAATAGGGAAAAAATTTAATATCAAATCCATGATTTCTCAGGTATTATTATTTTCCATAAAACTCTGTTCAAAAGAAAAGCAAGTCAATTTAAATTTTCTTTAAAGAAAAATATTAAGTAAATGTTGATACAGATGGTTGAGGATGTGTCAAAAATCTTGGGAAAAATGGGGAAAAAATAACAAATAAATGACTAATATTTGGGAAGCTTCGTAATATAGGAACATATGTGTGTACATGGGCTCCTCTGATCCTCAACCCACAGAGCATGGGCATGCTCTCCACCTCAGAGACGGGTAAAGTGACGTTCAGAAAGGCTGAGTATTTGACCCGAGTCAGATGGCTAGGAAATAATGGAGCCAGGGCTCCAAGTCCTGGGTACTATTTTAAAATGTTGGCTCACATCTTAAGTTGATGTTTTTCCTCTGCCAAGTTGGCTGGTGTTTGTTTTGACAAGCAGGGGATATGGTGAGTGGGAAAAATTGGAAGGTTCACTTTAGGGCTCCCTCGAACCAGCTCTGTGTGTTGAGCAGTGAGCAGATGTCCCTGAAGTGAGGTTCTGAAGCTCTCAGGGCAAAAGGCAAGTCCCTAGGTTCCAGGGACGGGGAGGGTCTGGATGTTCTGGCTGGTTGGGCTCTGACACCTCAGTCTGCAGAGCAATGAGGAGCTGTTCTTTCTGACTTGGTTTGGACAAAATGCATAGACCCAGGTCCCTGTGACTCTGGCCGCCAGCAGGCTCAAGGCTGGAGGTGGTCCCAGGCCCCAAGCTGGAGCTAGACAGAAGTTGCTGCCCTTGAGGAACCACAGGGTACAGAAGTGGCAGTCCACAAATAGATCCAGAGATACAGTGCACTGCAGACTTACAGGGGCTTTGAGCACTGCACAGAGCTGGGCACCCAGGGGAACAAGTCACCTCCACTTTCTCAGTCATAGGACAGGGGAGCATGAGAAAGGCTCTTGGAAAGAAAGCAAAAGTCTTGCATTAAATCCTGGCAGTGAGCAGACTCTTATGGGGCCAGCTTGTGAGCGGAACGAGGGCAACCCAGGAGCTGGCACAGCACGAGTGAAAGTATGGCAGGTGGAGGAAGTTTGGGGCTCTGTGGGCAGTTTGGGGAGCAGGTGACCCCAGGCCGAGACAGAAAGCAGCTATTGGGAAGGCAGGTACAAGCCCATTTTAGGGTTGTGGGGGCCAGCCCCTCCCAAAGATGGAAAGGGGAGCCCTTGTCTGGCAGAACGGGACTTGTCCACTGGACTTGGACCTTGCAAACAACTTGCCATGGCCAAGCTCACCAAGTGGACACTTACCTTGCCTCTTCCCTGACTGTTCCATATCCTTCAACTCTCACCCTGAAACCCAGCCTGGCCTTCCCCCGGCCTGCAGCTGGGCATATTATTTTGCTCCAAAAGCATGGCAGAGTACGGCTCCTTACTCGAGGAATGCAGGCTGTGGTCGTCCAGAGCCGATGATGAAACAGGCTATTTCTGCCCCAGGACATCAGCAGGCCTCCGGGCGCTGGCTCCAAAACACACGCTCTCCTGTTTTTAGTGTTTCCCCAAACAAATGTTTCCCTTCCCACCTTGGGATATTTTTATTTGATTCTACTTGCTGGAATAGCTTTAGAAATTATTCTAGGTTGATGTTGGAATTGTGGTTAGGGTCCAGGCAGGCAGCAGCAATTTCTCACTCCCAGAGTTATCTGTTACTTGTGGCTGATCTGGATGTAAAAATAGCTGCTGAGGCTGTTTGTTTAATCTGACTGTTACTTGACACCACGCGGGTGTTGCAGTGGGACTGTTTGCCTCTTCCCCACCAAGAGCTCCATTTGGTTTCCCCCGGCTGGTCTCTATTTAGGTAAGCTTCTCGGACTTCCAGCGTCTGGCAGGCTTCTGGGCACTGATTTTCCTCAGACGGGTAGGTTCGTGAGCAACAGGAGGCTTGGGGCTTGAATCCACTCTCCTCTCCTCTCTGGGCAGCCCAGCTGAGAAGGGAAGAAGTTTTGGCTGCTGGGCAGAGCTGGGTCTCTCATTCCTGGGGCAGCCTGAAGAGCGAACGGCCAGGACACGCGGAGAGCGGAAGGTACAGTCCGGACACTTGTCTGGCTCCTTGGTGTGGGCAGGGAGGCCCACGCTCAGGGCAGCAGGGCCGCTCGTGCTGGGCCAGTGGTGTGCCGGGGTGTCTGTCAGCGCCAGGGTACTGTCAGAGTGGCATGTGTGTAAGAGTCGCTGGGCGCGGGGGTTCTCGGTGTGCTGGACATGCCTCGTGGACCGTGTGCAGTGGATGTGGTACTACACGTGAGACTTTGTCCTTACGTGTTGTCTGCCAGGGTGCTCTGTTCCCACACGGCTGAGTGAGCACATGCCTGTGGATGTGCCCAGGGGCCTACGTTGCCAAACGGGGGTGACCCCGTGGTCACAGGCTTTGAGGCTGGCTCTCTGGTCTCCCCAGGTCTCGGCCTGGCAGGGTCATATGAGCTGTAACAGAGAAAAATTGGTGATTGGGATGTTGTGGCTCATGGACTGTGTGAGCACGTGTGTGCCCAAAACAAACCCTCCATGGGCTGCCTGTTCTCACGCACCCTGGGGGGGCCCCAAGCAGACACCCGCAGGGTGGACTTGACAACTCCAAAGTCACCTTTCTTTTTTTTCTGGTGGAGGAGAATTGGTCATTGATTGAGAAGAGCAATGCTGACTACGTGTGGAAAGCTAGAAAGGAGAATTACTGTTTAGGACTTTAAAACACCTCCCTAAAGGTAGGAACCTGGAGAGCAGATTAAACAAACGTGCATGTTAAGTGAGGCCCGGCTTTCCAGCATTGGAGTTCCCTGTACGGTAGCGGTTGGTGAACTACAGCCTGTAGGCTGGGTGCCTGGTTTTGTAAATAAAGTTTTATTGGCACACAGCCATAATCATCCATTTGCATATTGTCTGTGGCTGCTTTCACAGTGCGCCGGCAGTGACCACATGGCCTGCAAAACCGAAAACATGTACCACGTGGCCCTTCACAGAAAAAGTTTGCTGACCCCTGCAGTACAAGAACATTTCTTGGCATGGGTCTATTCAATACAAAATGTATTAAAAAGCAGTGAAAGTTCTTGCTTGGAATAGGCTGTGAGCCAGCCGCTTCAGGACCAGTGGCTGGCTGGATCAGCGCCTCTTGCCCCTGCCCTGGGCCCATTTTTCAGGTCTGGCTGGTACAGGAAATACCCAGTTTGCTGTTGTGGTGCTGGGAGGGTAGTTTAGCTGTGGTATCACCAGATGTACAGCGTGTCTGTGTGGCCTGGGCTGAGCTGGGCAGATTGTGCTTATCGGGGTGGTTTATAAATAGCCATCTCTGGGTGACCAAATCCAACACGCATCTGCCCCTGGGTCTTTGGGGTGGAACAATTGTGCCTGCTCTTGGGTGGCCAGAAGCTCATTGGGAAGGGAGCCACTGTGCACACTGGGAGGAAAGGGGCTGGTGGAAAGCTGTGTCCTAGAAGCAGAGGGGCTTGGGTCCCCTGGAAACCCAGGGAGAGAGAACTATCTGAGGGAGACAGGGAAGGCCAGACCAGCTTTGCATCCTCTACCTCGATGCCTTTTCTCCAGGACACGGGTAAGTGTCCGCATTTTCTGCTTCTTTGCTCCTGGCCCTAAGGAAGCCCTGGAGACCCTTCCTGAAGAGGGGAAGCCCCAAGTCTTGAAATAGCCCTATTCCTCCGGTCTCCACCAGAAATCTCAGTAACTCAAACCTGCCAGTGGTGCCAGGACTGGACCATCTTCCTCATTGGCTCTTGGGGCTCCACTCCATCTGGAGGGAGGCAAAGGGCTGTAAGAGAAGGCCACCCCTCAGGCACACAGTGCTCCCCAGCAGGGAGCACAGAGGCTGGAGTGGGTCTATGTTTTATGTTCATTTGAGGCTTTAAGCCCCATTTCACCAAACCCAGCCAGTCCAGAGCCCTTAACTCAGCCTTATGTTTCATTTATTAATGGTTAGTTGGAAAAATCCAAACATGTCTTAATTTCTACTTGGTTCCAGGGGTTCACAACACGAGATGGTGGGGTGCGGAAGGGGAAGGACAGGGCTCAGTGGAGGCACACTCAGGAAAGAGCCAGAAATGAGCGTGTGGAGCCATGCTGGTGCTGAGACATGTCACCCCAGCATAAGTCACTCTGGAACATACCCTGGAGGAGCTGTGCGTGTGACGAATACAGTGTGAGTGATGCACAGCCTCCTGACGCTGAGGTGGAGGCAGAGCGGCTCCTCGGCAGACAGCACTTCTCAGGGGCAGCCAGGAGACAGCTTGGTGCAAATGCCTTCCCCTCTGTGCCTGCGTGGGACAGCCTGGGGGAACGCAATGGCAAGGGGTCTGATGGCCTAGATGGCTTTCTCCCCAGGACCTGAGAGACCTCCCCTAGTATGAAGGGGAAGGGAGCGCCTTTTGGACCGTGGCATGTGACAGTGGGCAGGGCCTTCCTCGAAGTCCTCCTTTCTCTGCATAGCGCATCCCTGAGGGTCAGGGTCAGCCCAGTAGGACGCGAGCCCACCTCAGGCAGCCAGGACCCCAGAAGGGCTTCCAAATCCCACAGAGGTGCCCACACGTGGCTTCCGTGGAATCCCAGGGGCTCCCTTGGGCCTCCCCACTCCGGGCCCTCTTCCTTTGCCTCAGCTGTTCCACCTTTCCCTGAGAGGCCCCCATGGGTGTGTTGAGCTGCTAGGGACTGCAAGGCCGGGCTGCGGGCAGGGTCTGTCTCTGCCCTAGCAGTCTAGGAACCCCCTTCCCCTGCCATCTCAAAGCCTCCACCTGAAGCTTGAGGGGGGCAGGGGAAAGGGAGCCCCTAGGTGGCTGAGGGAGCCTCTGAAGGACTTTCCAAGGCTGCCCGCCCTACCCGTGCCCTGCGCGTCTGGAGCCTGGTTTCAGACCTGGCACCACCCAGCCCCACTGCCAAGGGCCAGGTCACAGCCGGGTCACGGTGGAGCTGCTCCTTGGCTTGCCCTGGCCTGAGGCCACCAGGCCACAGCAGCACTGCCAGCTTGTCGCCTCGCCTGGCCTGTCGGCCCCTCTCAGAGACAGGTCGGGCCCAAGGCTGCAGAGGTCGAGGGGCGAGCTCAGCCCACTGGACTCAACCCGCAGATCAGAGCCACTTCCCACCACCACTTCCCTCCTGGCAGGCGCTGGCTGTGCCCCTCCATGCACAGAGCCATAGTGTCTATCTGGCTTTAGTCTCCCTCCCCAGCATGGAGGTCTTGTGAGCCCTTCAGAGAGGCAGGCTCTGAGGTTTAAGGAGGTGAAACAACTTGGCCAGGGATGCACGGTTAACAAGGGGCTGAGATTTTAGCTTGAGATCTGAGGCCGAAGTCCAGGGCTTATCCTAACTGCCTCCCCATCCCCAGAACCCCCAACAGCACCCAGCAGATTCTCTAGGAAGGCCATGCCATGTGACAAAGGTCAAAATCCTCCTTAGAAGAGCCAAGCAAGCCCAGGGAGGCACATGGGTTTCACCCAGCTCTTCAGACCTTCCAGAAGCTGCCCAAGGCGAAGACTCCTGGGGCTACAGGACAGGCAAATCCAGGCTCACAGGCCAGCTCTGCTGTCTTACAGCAAGTCCCGGGCCTCAGCTTTCTCCCCTGTAAAATGGGAGTAATAACAGCTCTCACCTCAAAGGGTCCTGCAAGCCTTAAATGAGCAAATATATGAAAAGCACCAAGTACATGGTAGAAATACAAGAACTGCTTTCTCCTCCACTCAATTGTCCTGTTTGGCGATACTTTTTCTGCTGCTTAAACTCCAGCTTGGGTCTATGCCTTTCAGAGGCCGCCAAGGAGGAAGCCCAGTGCTTCCGAGTCCAGACGATCCATGCTTACTGCTCAGCCAGAGAGTAGCTGGCACCCCGCAGGACTGAACCTGCACCCACAGTGACCACCAGGCATTCACACATCATGATTACTTCCCCTCTGTACCAAAGAGGGTCACAGGTCTGAGCACCTTCAGTACTTGGGGTGGAGGCCTCGCCCTAGAGGGAAGTGATGCTCCCGCCACACGGCTATGCCTCAGAGCCCGGTGCAGGACGAGGGCAGACACAGCACAAGCCATGGCCGTTGACAGTCATGAGACCCCAGCAGCCAAGAGGCCATGACTCATTAGTACAACCTCAGCTACTCAAGACCTGGAGCTCCTTCTGCAGGTGTGGTCTCAGGACCCACAGGTGGGACCCAGCACTGTCTGACTAGCTCCCAGGACATTCTGAAAAGTAGGTTACCCCGCCTTAGGCAAGGAGAGGGTGACAAGGCTCTGGCCTTGTTCTCACACACAGCAGCAGGTACTCCGAGGAGCTGCGTTTTTCACATCAACACAGCCATGGGTTTAAATAACCGTGTTGTTGGAGGAGCATCTTTCAGCTTTAAATTCTAGAAGTATAACCTGGGTCATTGCTTCTGAAGGCTCTTTCTTGCCATGAGGAATTCTGTGAAGAAGGAGGCTTGATCAGCTTCTCCTGACTGTGTCCCCATGGCAAGGAGGCTCCTCCCCTGCGCTTCCCCTGGCTGAGCTCGCCTCACAATGCCTGGAGGCGATGTCAGTCATCGCCATCTACTTCCCAGCCTCCTCCAGCAGGGACGCAGGCACAGCTGGCCTCTGACCTGGGCAGAAGGCTTAGGAATTCTCAGGGGCGCTCCACACACAGCTCCTTGGCATCCAGGGTGGGTGTGGCCTCTGCAGGAGAGCCGGGTCCTGCCTTCTCTGGCTTTACTAAAGCAAATGCTCCCTGGTGGGATGAGAATGGCAGACAGAGATAGAAAAGAAGGTGCTAGGACAGGGACTGCCACCCCCTCCTGACTCGGCATGAACCTGGTGGCAGTTGGAAGACCACCCCATCGCCTGTCTCTCTGCTGTCACTGCACAGAGATCTGGGCTTGCATCCTGGCTTTGCTGCTGTTAGCTGTGTGACCTTGAACTCATTTCTCAACCTTTCTGAACTTCACTTTCTCCACCTAAAGTTCCTTTGGCAGCAGCCCTACCTAGTTTGGCAGTTGTTGTGACCATCGAGCTAGGTTGTGAGTGCACAGCGTGTGGCGGATGACAGGTGCACGTAAGCGGGTGGATGTGTGGGGCTCCTGGTAGAGTGCTCCAGCTTGGCTTTTCTGCCTGTGTCACCAGCCCCGTGGCACCAGTTTACAGGTGGGGGGACGGGGTGCACAGACGGTTAGAGGTCTCTGCAGGACCCCTGCCCTCCGTAGCTCTGGGGGCTCCTGCCTGAGCCTCCTCTCTCTGCCACGCCCCCCTCCTATACTGCCTGGCTCTCTTCCCAGAGGCTAGAGAGAAGATGGTTGCTGAGGGACACCCCCATCCTCATCCCCAACAAACCCAAGTGCCTCTTCCTCCAGGAGCCCCTTAAGTGGGCTCCTCTCTAGACAAGGCCCTCCAAGGTGGAGTTCGGTCCCTAGGTTACAGTCAGCCTGCAACAACCACTTCCTAATCCAAAAAGGTTTCCACAAACATCAGCTGCTGGGTCTGCCTTAGGGCTTCCCAGGAGCACTCTGTTAGCCAGCCCCATGGTTACCAAAACAAGACTGAGACTCAGACAAATTGAGTGGCTTGTCCAAAGTCTGTCTGGTCCTGAAGCTCTTAACTAGAGAGCCATGTGTTCCAGTAAGTAAGGGGCAGGGGAGCATTTCAAGGTCTTTGCACCCGTCCTATGGAATCCTGAGCATTATTGGTGCAGGGAACAGAAGGACACCCTGTGTCTCAAGACGAGCTCCAAGGAGACCTGAAGATAAGAGCCAAGAGTAGGGGGCTGAGGGGTGGCCAGGGGCAGGGGGCTCCCCAGAGGGGCAGTGTGGTGCTGAGCAGAGACAGAAGGCATTTCAGAAGCTGCTGGAGGAGGCTGTGTAAGTGCAGGATGCAGGGATCCCCTCTGCAGCAGCCCCAGGTTCGAGCCCCACACCACCAGGTATTAAACTGTAGACTCCACGCTCCTCTTCTGTAAAGAACAAGAGTAATTCCTGCCTCGTGACACTGCCATCAATATTATTCAATTAATAATCAATAAATACTAATCAATAACACTGGGTTATAAAGTGCCTTTTTACCAGGTGCTTAGTAAAGGGGAATTTCTCTTATTCATTCATTCGTCTAACAAACAAATGGCCCCGTGCTAGGCACAGGCCCTGTGTCGCCACAGGGGTCACAGCCCAGAAGCAGAAAGGCAAGGCCCGGCCCAGGGACCCAACCCCAGCCAGGGATCTCCTCCTCTTCCCCACGAGAATCTGGTCAGACCCCACCCAGCACTGCATTTGGTCCTCAGGTCTCCAATTCTCCACCCAGATGAAAATCTAGCTCACTATAAACAGGGCAGCCCTCAATGGGACTTAATTAGGGACAGCCTGAAAATGCCACTGCAGATCATAAGTCATTATTGAGTCCTGGAATCACTTACTAAGTTACAAATAGGCTCTTCAAATGAAAGAATAGAATAGAATGGAATGGAAATTATCAGAACAGTATAAGTAAGAAGGACAAGTTTTGCTTCATGAAATTTTCCTTGACACACACATGTCTCTGAGCAGTGATGTGTGCTGTGATGCAGATACATTTCTTACTACGAGCAGAGGGAAAACCTCTGCTCTGGGAAGACGCACAGAAGCGTGTGCAGGGTGCACGCGTTGCTCACTGGGTCCCCGGCGGCTGGCAGGTAAAGTGCAGGGCTTTCTGGGCCTCCTTGTGGCATAGGCGTCCCCCAGCTAGGGTTGATGGAGGACCTGGTCGGTTGGGTGGCTCTGAGACTCTCTCAGCAGTGCCTACCTCAGTGACCAATTCCATGAAAATTCCTTTCTCTGGAATGGGGAGCCACCCTGGGGCAGGGCAGTTGTCATTGTCCCGATTTTACCGGTGTAGTGACAAAGGGACACACCCACTATGGCACTTCCTGAGAACGAGGTCTCAGCAATCCCTACTGCCCAGACTGCCTATGTGCTTCCTCTCTCATGTCAGGCCCTGCCACCTCCAGAAGCCAGGGCAGGATTCCCTGGGAAGTGTGAGAAGGAAAGGCTCACGAATACAGAGTGAACAAACGAGCAAAGATCCAGGCACTCTGGCGCCGGCTGGGCCACCATGCTCCCAGGCTCCGTAGCAGGGCTCTCAGCCAGGTGTGATCTTGCCCCCAGGAGATTTGGCAATGGCAAGCACCAGGTTGAGCAGCCCGGTTAGGAACACCTCCTCAAGGTGCGCAGCAGGCGCTGCGTCTTACCGGTAAGAAACCTGAGGCTCACTCACTTGGTGTCCTGTAGTTGTATTCAGTGAATGTGGGGCAGTGCTAGGGTGCCCCCCAAGATCTCGGGTGGACCCACCATTGTTATGGCCCCTACGTCTCTGAAATAGCTGTGTGTCCTTCCTCTGGCGCCTGCCCTGATTTGGCCCAGCAGTGGGCGTGGCCCTGCAGTTCGGGTCTAACCAAGAGGCCCAAGAGTTAAAAGCTGGGCAGCAAAACCATCTCTGCTCTTCTAACACTTTTGTCTTCCCAGCTTCCCCATCAGGCGCTGCCCCTCCCGAGTGGGGGAGTGGGACTGGCACTCACCCAGCTCTGGGAAAGGCGTGAGAGAGGGGGAGCAGAATTGTTTGGGGTCACCTGCTGTCTGTTCCAGATCTTTCCTGCTCCTAGTTTCACCTTTGATGCCAACATGGTTGCTCCTATAAGAGCAAATTGGAGCACTTCTAAGCCCCCAAGGAGGAGCTAAGGGCCCCTCATTCAGGGGGCATCTGGCCACTGAGGCTGGGCCGCTCGGCGTCTGCAGAGAGCACCTGAGGGAGCACCACAGAGACACTGGCAGTGCCAGGCTTGACCTCCTTCCTGGTGCGAGGGAGCATCCAAAGACCCTACCTGCCTGGGCCACCAGGAGCTCCAAAGAGTGACCCCAAATAATATTCCACCTGCAAGAAGTGGCCAGAAACAGTGTGAGGATGACAGCTCTCAGGTCAGCCCTGCCCAGGTATCCTTGTCAAAGCAAACGCAAGTGCAGCCGGAGTCTGCTGAGATTCGGAGGGTGCCAAAGCCCCCTGCACCGTGCAAAGCCCCCTGGGGCACACCTTGCCCCAACTCCACCTCGGATGTCTTGTCAGCCATAGGAAATTGTGCTACAAACTACTGTTTTTGCCCCAGAGAGCCGGTTATTGTACATTGCGTGGCCTGTCCTCGTCATCAGAGAAGAGGAACAGAAGCAGGGAGGGGACAGGTTGTGGGATCCGTTAAGCCCAGCCCCGTTCTCCTTCTCTCTTCTTTTCTCCTACGACTGGGGCCCTTTCCTGAGTCTGTGATGCCAGGTGTCGGGCACCCTCGTGTGCAGGGTGGCCTGAGTTAGACCAGGCTTGGCCTTCCCTGAGCCAGGCTCCTGGCCTCTCACTGCAGACACGGCTCTGGCCCACGTCTCAGCTACACTCAGAAGCTCCTGGGGTAGGACCTATCTAGACACAGAAGACCAGTTGCCCAGGCCGGAGTCAGCAGAGAAAGCCTCTCTCCTCCACACTCTCCCTGAGGGCAGCAGAATGTATGCAGCCCCTGTGACCACGACCCTCTGCTCACAGCCAGTTCTGCAAGTCTGGCAAGCCCAGGCAAGCTGGTTTCCTCAGCCACAAGCCCTGAGGTGTACAGGGGTCAAAGGCCTTTGCACATGTGACATGGTTTGTGGAAGGTTCGGACTCTTGCCAGGCCGGTGCTGCATGAGGACCTGTACCAACACCAACCACATCGTGCTCCTGGGGCTGCCACAGCCAGCCTTGCTCTCCCCCAGGGCACGGGAGTCTCGCGGTGAGTTTAAGAGCCCTTGGCTTGCCTGGTCTAGCACCTGGGTTGGGGGCCATTCAAGCCAGGCTGGCTGCAGGCTGGCACCCTGTCCCCTGGGTGCCAAATACCAGACCAGTGGAGACAAAATGGCCAAACCAGACGTGCGATGACTCGTGTGCAAATCAAAGCTGTGTTTTACATGTGTAAGAGGCCCTGCCCAATGGAAGCCAATCAGAAGTAAACGTGATTTTACAAAGCAACACCCTCTCAGGATCCAGCCGGTTCCACAGGGGCAGCCAGCCCTGCCCATGGCTGTGTCTCCAGCCCCAGAACAGGGATGGCACATAGTCTCCATAGGTGCTCAATGAGTCACTGCTGAATGGATGAATGAAGGAAAGCTTCAAGTTTGGCTTACGAGATCCCATGTTTTCTTCCAGTAGAATCTAAATGAACTTAAAATTTCTGATTTCCAAACGTCAAGAGGGGTTGCAAAGAAAAGCAATTGCCACATCCGGGAAGAGCTGAGCAGGACTTACCCTGGGTCCAGAAAGCAGGACACAAGTGCACCCAGGCCAAGGACTGGTGTGGCTCTGCCCCAGCACTCACGGCTCTAAGCAAAGGACAAGCGACTGACCCAGCAAGCCTCAGTTTCCTCACCTGTGAGATGGTGAGGAGGCCTCTGCTGCCTAGTTTTATTGAGAAATAAGTCAGCACAGGCAGGCGCAGGCATAGATCTGAGGCTGCCACTTTGCAGACACTGGACACGTGTCTGCCCTCCTCCTCTGGACCCTGACGGAAGAAGTCAAAGAAGTCACTTTTGCCATTTCCTCATTCACTGCTGTGGACAGAATGTCTGTGTGCTCCAAATTCATCTCCAACAGGATGGGGTTGAGCGGTGGGGCCTCAGAGAGGTAATTAGTTCATGATGGTGGAGTCCCTTATGACAAGATTAGTGCCCTTATAAGAAGAGACATTAGCGAGCTTCCTTCCCCTTCCTGTCTCTCTCTCTCCCTCTCCCGTATGAAGACACACGACAGAGTGTCTATCCACAGCCAGGATGATGGGCCTCACCAGACACCAGACCTGCCAGTGCCCTGGTCTTGGACTAGCCTCCAGAACTGTGAGAAGTAATGTGTGTTGTCTGAGCCACCCAGCCCATGGTATTTCTGTTATAGTAGCCAGAGACGGCTAAGACATTCACCTCATAGAATGCAGAACGTAGACAAGGACATTCCCCCTGAAACAGGAGGGCTGTTGGCAATTGCACAGAGAGGTCAAGAGCTTGGCCGAAAACTAACCAGCAAGTCATGGGTCCAAGCAAATCAGCCAGTGTTGCGTGGGGTAGCGGAAGCTGTGTGTGCTATGCAATGTGCATTCGTGGCCTGGAACAGGGTCTCCAGGCTGCCACAGACAGGGAGCTGTCACCGCTCACTGCACTGAACTGTTCCTGAGCAGGCCCGAGTCGATGGCTCAAAAAGCCAACCCAGAAGGAAGAGCAAGAGGAATCAATCGCAATCTGTTAGAGCCTTCTGGGTGCGATAAAGCCAACCCCGTCATCCCCACTGTCTTCCTGCTTCCCCTTCACTACGAAGTGAAAACATCATTCAATTAAGGTAATTAAATTCACCCAAAGATCTTGGGCTCAAAAACCACACTACAGGCAAGTGGTCAAACCCAGCAGCAGAGCAAACCCCAGAGGCTTCCTGTGGAAAGTCGGCCGAGATGGAGAATGAAACAGCATCTCCGCAGCTAGGAACAGAGGCAGCCCCCAGCTCTGCAGTGCGGCCTCCTGAGTGTCCCGCAG